>BGPT01000917.1:187143-199672 GCA_003297045.1 Symbiodinium sp. clade C Y103 | reverse complement strand
GAAGCCTTCGAACGCCACCAGCCTTCGCCTTTTCCCTTTTTCTTCTCCTCCTCTTCTCCGTCCCCCCCATGCCCCCCTCCATTCTTCTTCCTTCTTCTTGCTTGTTCTTCCTTCTTCTTCCTTCTTCTTTCTTCTTTTGTCTTCCTCCCTCCTTCCGCGTCTCACCTCTTCTCTTCTTCTTGTCTTCTTCTTCTCTTCTTCTTCTCTTCTTATTCTCTTCTTCTTCTCTTCTTCTTCTCTTTTTCTTCTCTTCTAGTTCTCTTGCTCTTCTCTTCCTTTTCTCTTTTCTTCTCTTCCGCTTTTTCTTTTTCTTCGTCATAGCTTCTTTTCCTTCGAAGCCTTCGAAGCCCTCTTAAGGTATCTTCGAAGGGTTCCTCGAGTTCAAGGGAATCGGCGAGGGTGGAAATTGAAAGGTTTCCTTCGCAGCAGGCCCAGCACGTGCAGCGTGAAATTTCGGAACAGTGGATGAATCTCATGCTGCTGCTGCTCTTGGCGCTACAAAGTAGGCAGCCGAGTGGACCTTCGTGAAGGTGTCTTAGCTCAACGTCGAGGAATTGAATTTGAAGGCCAGGAAGGCTTCGAAGTCCCCACCTTCGAAGCTTTCGAAGGCACCTTAAGGGGCTTCGAAGCCTTCGAAGAGACCTTAAGGGGGCTTCGAAGCCTTCCTCGGCCGAAGGTGGCTTCAACGAAGCCTTCGAAGCCACCCTTGAGTTGCCTTCGAAGCATTCCTCGAAGCCCCCTTAAGGTATTAACTTGGCGCTTGACCACTAAAGTGGTGTGGGCGCTTGACCACTAAAGTGGTGTGGTCTCAATATTCCGTGGATTTGGTTTCATGGTGTCAGATTTTTGTGAAAACCAGATTGTAGCATGAGTGCTTGGTGGAGGTCCTTTGTGAGGGCTCCATACATTGTCGCCGGTCCCCGTCTCTCTAATTTCAATATTGTTGCCTGGTTTCGAGACTAGACTGAATTCATTTCGTACTAGTTAAGTAAGCCCATAAACCCTCCCTAAACCCTCCCAGGTGTTAACTACAAAACCGGCGTCGTCCTACGCTTTACAAATCTAGGTCAACCAAGGGGAAAGCAAACAAGTATNCATAAACCCTCCCTAAACCCTCCCAGGTGTTAACTACAAAACCGGCGTCGTCCTACGCTTTACAAATCTAGGTCAACCAAGGGGAAAGCAAACAAGTATAAATATGGGGTGAGGCCATCGCCACGGTATACTATAAAAATATACCAAAGCGCTATGCCATATATTTTCTATTCTTAATTGTGCACGCCGTTCTCACGCACTTTGATAATAACGCCCTTGATCAAACTCTGGTCTTTTTCCTTTTCATTATTCTTTCAAGTTGTTGGATACCACAACCACTGGGGAGTATGACTTTGCCACACAATCCAATTGGTCCGGTGTGGCTACCGAGCCATGTCNCCACAACCACTGGGGAGTATGACTTTGCCACACAATCCAATTGGTCCGGTGTGGCTACCGAGCCATGTCTGCCCCTTTTCCGAGGTCGTCCACAACTTTTCACCACGGACCCAGGGCTTTGCGTTTCTTTGATTTTGGAGCTAACGGCGCTTTCGGTTCTGCCTTTCGAGTTTTCATTTCCTCATGAAAATCTTTTGCATGTTTCATGAACTTTTCATAAACATGCCACTGCTGTTCCTTCGGGTACCAACGCACTCTGGATCTCATGTCAAAGGCGTCGAACTTCAAGTTCGTCAAATCATCTGCCAACTGATTCGACTCACGCGGTACCCATGTCAATCTGAGAAAACATCTAGAAATCCTCAAACTTTCAGACAACTCCATGACCAAAACCGTCAAAGGAAATTTCGTTGACATGAATTTCGCCACAGCAAAAGTATTGGAAAGATTATCTGTCATTCCACGGATCCAACATTTTGCACTGAGGTCTCGGCTTCCCTCCGGCATCCACAACTTCAAAGCTATCAAGCTCGCAAGCAATTCTAGAGAAGCAATGACCCTCTTTGGATCCTTCCTATAACTCAGCCAATCAGCCCAACTTGCATCAACCTCCTCAGAGAACCATGCCAGCACTTTGCCGGAGGAATCACACTTGAAACCCCCTACCCAAGCTCCATGCTGAGTGGCCTTTGCATCTGTGAAGAACACCAACTCGTCCTTCGACTTGTCGTCTGTCGTCAATGGTGGGGCTTCTTGCAAACTGCCCCCCTCATCGAATCTCTGCGCAAGAAACAAAAGCAACGTCCGCAGCATGGCAGGTATCTTGAGATACCCTCTCTTGTTCCTAATGGCTGCCGCCCAACTGTAAAGTGGCCCCAAAAACGGCCTCTCCCATACAAGTGCAAGTGCTGAGAAACCAAGCCTCCCCAAACCTTGTTCGAACTCCTTTGCAGTGACTGATCCCTTTGTAGCCAAACCATGCACCCAGTCCCGCATCCAAACAGCTCTCTTCGGCGACAAGCCCAGTCTGTAAGAAGGGTAATCCGTGTAGAGCCCAATCCACTCCACACGCAGTCCCCCCCGCTGTTTGGCCCACTTGAAGGGGAACCCAAGCGCTGACAGAAAAAGATAGGACAAGGTGATTCCTCGTCGGCCACCAGCGTCTGCAGCTATGGACTCAACATCATCTGCAAATATCAAAAGTTCGATAGGCATTGTAGGGCCCAGCAACTCATGTACCAATCTCACCCCGCATCCAGCAATTCTGCCCCACCAATAGCTCGCACAAGCTACTCCAAAGGTGCCCACACAATTTATGTATATATGGTCATCCGTCGGCAAGATCCTGCAAGCTAAGAGACCCCTCTCATTTGGGGCATGAAGAAACCGCCGATGTGCCTTGCTGATGTCGCCAACAAGACTGAAGACAGATTTTCTTTTCTGCTGGAAATAGGCAAGAAGATACTGCTTTTCCCTTGCACTAGGACTCCTGACCTTGTCCCTGCACCGAATACGGTTGTTCACTTTAGTCCCATGAGTTGCATCGTGGATGATGCGCTTCTTACCCTGGTGGTTGTCCTCCACAAGAACTGCCAAAGAAGAAACTGCTACCTTGTCCCCATACCGGGTTTTTGCCTCTTCCAAGCTGATCTTCTCCATCATCCCGTCCGCACACTCTTCTGCAAAGTGCTGCCTGACAAAGTCAACGTGCTGATCTACCGACTGGTAGTTTGACCTCCACACTTCCTCTTGCATGTGTGGATCANTCTTGTACCAAGCCACATCCACTCTCCCCCTTCACCGCCATCTCAAAGCAAGCCCTATCCAAAGCTCTCTCATCAGGCAAGTGTCTGATGATCAGTTCCTTGGTTTTGTATCGAAGTTCCTTCCAGAAATCACTCTCACACCAAACCCTTTGCTCAACGTCCCATCTGCCCATCGATGTCAAGCCTGCCCCGTCATGAAATTCTCGTTCCTTCCCAGGTTGTTGGCACATTCGAGGCTTGCCAACTCCCCCAGCCAGTTTATCTCCGTCTGGGGGCAAGATGGGAAACTCCATCCTGTCTGAGATCTCCTTGCCCCCTTCGTCAGCGAGGACAGGATTGTCAACAGGCTGTTGTAATGTTGATTGAAACTGCTGTAAAATTGACATTGCGATCCATCTGCAAAGTTCAGATGGCCATTGTTCAGTGCCGGTCGTGGCAAATGCATTTCCAGAGGCCCCCACCAACTGTCTGCTTGCTGCACGTTGTTGCAACGGTCCTGCATAAAAACCTTGATCATCAAACTGTGGANGGCCCTTCACAAAAAGAAATGTGTGTATTGCGAAAATGTCCAAGCAATAAACGTGTAGGCTTCAAGTACTCTGTCCCAAAGTCCTGTTGGTAGAATGCAGCTGTTGTCACAAAGTCAAAGGCAAGAAGTTCATGAAACTGAGTCCATTGCCACATGCTGGCCGGGCGGACACCCATGTTTGTCCCGCTCTTGACTGCTCCCAAGTCTTCCGGTTGCTCAAAAAGAGCCATGCCCCCAACCTTGACAGCCTGCATCTTGAAGCCCTCAAAAGTGAAATCAGCCATTGTGTTACCCCAATTGGCACGTTTCCTTTCTGTCCATTTCAATCTGTTGAAACCTCGAGGCCAAACAAATGAACGCAAAGGTCGAGGTCCACGCCTGTTAGCCCATACCACCCTGGAAAATGTACTGCAAGGTGGACTGAAAAGAACCGCAAAGTATCGTCCAGACTCAATCTTGTTTAACAATGATTGTTGAACCTTCATGCAANGAAAAGAACCGCAAAGTATCGTCCAGACTCAATCTTGTTTAACAATGATTGTTGAACCTTCATGCAAGTGAGATCAAGAAACGGACGGACCTGTATGTCGACCATCTCAACTTCCACAGCTATGCCAAGTCGTTTCGACAGTTTATGCAGCCATGATGAAACCGAGTTTTTCCTAGGTTTTCCAGAAAAAACGTAAAGCACCCGACAAACTTGCTTCGAAGTTGGACGCTTGCCATTCGATGCACCGTCACTCAATGGTCAGTGGGTTCCTGTGGTGTCCGGTGCAGGCTTCTCCTCTTTGCAGTTCAGCCCATTGTGACCCTTCTTGAAGCAACGATTGCATATGTGTGCAAACTTGCATTTCTGATATGTGCACTTGNTCTTTGCAGTTCAGCCCATTGTGACCCTTCTTGAAGCAACGATTGCATATGTGTGCAAACTTGCATTTCTGATATGTGCACTTGCCCTGATTGAACCTGTAGCAAATTTTTGTACCATCAGGCGCCACTCCACTTGACTTACCCTTGGATTTTCCCTTCTGCTGAGGTTGTCCCTTGTTGCTCTTGCCCTTTCCCTTTGGGTTCCATTCACCCCAGTTGGCATTGCTTGGAAAAGACCTCTTACTGTAAAGAGCCAGTGGAGTAATGAAATTCCTTTCCTTTGTTGTTGGACACTTCCAAGCTTGCTCAAGTGCCGCACCAAGTCTAATGTGGTCGGTGATCATCAAGTTGTAGGCACGTTTCCTAATGGCCTGCTCATAACTGAGGATCAAGCTCCAAGGTGGCGTCTGAATCTGATTTCCCTGCAAGTCTGTAGATGTAAGGCCCCAGACGTAGTCACCAAGAAGGTAATCTTTGTAACGTTCAAACAAGTCACGTGTGACATCTTGGATTTCCTCTCTGTTTGAATGTTTCAACGCAAGCATGAGTATTGCATGCAACATCACTGAAAGGCGCCGACGCAACTGCTCAGGACCTGTTGGTAATGGCACTGATGTAGATCCTCGTTTAACCGACAAGCTTCCCTTAGAATCGAAGATGGGCACCATGACATCAGGATCAACTTCATCCTTCGAGACAACTTCTGACATGTTTTCTGCACGGAATTCCCCATTCTCCAGCTCTTGCAACTTCTTCTCCAAATATTCTTTGGAGGGTGTTACTCTATCTTCGATCTTCCCATAAACCCGCATGAATGCTGTCCTGAGATTTATGTAGTCACCTGTAGCTATCGGCTTTGTCCACTCTCTAGTGTCCATCTCTGCTTCAACTTCTGCTTGTCTTTTCATCTTCGCCTGAGTCTCACGCCAGCTGCAAATGACCGATGCAACCTGTGACCTGGCCTCAAGGCCTTGTGCAGCATCAGTCGCAAAAGAATCCCTGAGCACAGCAATCAAATCATCTTCAGATCTGAAAAAGCTAGAGAACTTCTGGATCGTAGTGATCCCATTGTTGAAGAATGCTGCTTGAAGCTGATCAGTCACATCGTTCCGAGACAAAGTGAACCGCAAGTCAGAACTGCCCTTTCTCAAGGCTTCCTCCAACGGTACAGGTCCCACTGCAGCCATGCTTCGACTCTACGTCTGATGCTGTCAGTTGCAAGTTGTATCAAATGACTCCCAAGTTGAAGATTGAGAAAACAGACAGTTAAGTGAAAACGAATGCACCAACTCTCATATGCTGTGAATAACAATGCACGCCAAAGCTCTGAAAAATAAGGTCCCTGCCGTCTCGATGTCAGTGACAAAAGCTCTGAAATCTTGTGAAGTGTCTATGTTACATCCCTTACTTCCAGTCTCTGAACGCTCTTTGAATTTGACATGCAAGCTGAGCCAAACACACGGAGATACCTGCGGATCTCTCAAATTGGGCACTAAAATGTCCGGTGCCATCTGAAATGTCTGAGTGAATGCAACACGTCTCCACCTACCGGTGAGTGATGTCTACCGAGCACTCATGCTGACATCAATCTCACTTCAACTGTTGCTCACTCCCCCAAAAAACCAACTCAGCTTTCACCTGTATTTCCCTCTATACCGGAGGCTTTCCTTGGACTTCCGGTCCCTAAAGGACTTGTCCGATGAGTGATACCNAGCTTTCACCTGTATTTCCCTCTATACCGGAGGCTTTCCTTGGACTTCCGGTCCCTAAAGGACTTGTCCGATGAGTGATACCTACAGCGCTATTCACTGTTTTGACTGGAAGTGGATGCACTACTTCTAGAGCTAGATGTGGATGAAGAAGAATCTGAATCTGTGTCCACAGCGATAGGCCCAGTCTTCGGCCAACAAACTTTGCAGTAATGACTATACTCGCAAGGATCAGGCAGTTTGTGAAACTCGACTGCTGACTTGAAGTTCATCTCTCTGCCCATCCAACATCCACCATGGCTCTTGTGAAGCCTCTTGCAGCGATTGCCATTGTTGACCACCACAAATGCTGGCTTCCTCGTCTCCCTGTCGGTTGTTGGAACTGCTTGCACACACTCAGGCTCACCCTCAAAAGTATGGCCCTGCTCAGGTACGGGTTCCAAATCTTCTGACATCTCTTCAACTGGATTCCATCCGGACAACATAGGACACTCCAATGACTCCTCAAGGTGAGCTAGTATCCTGTCAACATGCTCTTCCTCTAAATCGCCACAANCAATGACTCCTCAAGGTGAGCTAGTATCCTGTCAACATGCTCTTCCTCTAAATCGCCACAACGTTCTGTGATCCATGACATGGCGCTCTCCACCACATCCCTTTCATCCAGGGTCTTTGTACGCTCATTGCCCCTGGCAGCCAAAGCAAATTTCATCTGCAATCTGCTGATGACTCCATTGTACATCCTGACATAGGTGTCTGACCCATCTGGTTTCCATCTCCCTAACATATCTCTCTCCTCTCTCGGCGTTTGCAACAGGGCCAGACCCGTGGGCAGAGTTGCCCTCTCAGAATGTTCTGTCCAGTATGCCGCAAGCTCCGGATGAATGATGGGGGTGTCTAAACCTGGTCGTAAAAGTTTGNTCCGCTTTGTAGGGCCTGTGGTCTTAGTAATGCGTAGGATCGTTGTCATGCGACCCCCATAATACTTGAGCTCCTTTGGGTTGATCTTCTGAATGTCATCCCATCTGAGACAGCCCCACAACTTGACCAGTTTGATCCATGCCACAATCCTGTATCCAATACGTTTCGTGTCGTCTTCAACCAAATGCTCAAACGCTTCCATCATAACCACTGGATACCGAGGTGCACGCTTTGTTGGGGGGGTATCCTTTGACAACATCTCCACAATGTAGTCTTTGACAGATGCAACTATCTGAGACTCTCCCATACAACGACGTGGATCAATACATGCTGTACGTTCTACCCATGTAACAGCTTTGACAATCAAGGTCGGTACTGTGGGCCCGCAAGGCTCTTCGTACCTGGTGAATAGGTACTCCACCAAGTCCCCAACCTCCGGATAGATGCCAGACCCTCGTACAGATGAATGCCATTGAAAGAACGACTTCCAAACCTTGATGTATCGTTTCAAAGTATTGTACCTTGTTCGACCTGCCAAAGCTAGATGCAAATGACGTTCTTCCACGCAATGCTCAAGGTGTTCCAGTGCAGGTGCATTGATCTTACATAGCTCCTTATACAACTCCTTTGACCAGTACTCTTTCTGCTCCGTCTCTCTCCGAGTCCTCTCACCAGCATCGCCTTCGACCCGCTGTGCTCTACGCACTGGTCTCGAAGCAGACTCTTCCAAAACACTAGCAGCAACAAACTGTGAAGAACTTGATGCTTGTGAATGAGATGCAGCACGCTCTTGCAAAACTGATATATGTAAAGGATCATGCATATGGTCTCCTCTCAAACGCTTCTGAATAGGCTCCAGACGTCTCGCCGCAACAATCCACTCAGCAATGACATCAACGTGTGAAAGTTCCAAAATGATCCCTAACTCTTTGCATACCTGTGCCGCAATTTCCTCAGCATCGTTTGGTTTGAAAACTGCAAGTTTCTTCTCTGTATAACCACGTGATACCAAAAGCTCCCACATCTGCTCACTTGTCCTCTCCATGAGCTCACGTGTGAGCTGGGCAACGCCGCACCGAAACCCAAGAAAAATTGCTCCAACCCATTATTTTGATCCACTGGACGTTATGGTACATAATATAGATTCCGAAAGTGTCCTTAAAGGACCACGTGATTTGTTGCCCAGTGTTTTGACACTGAATTTTTCAGCAAGTACAAAANGACGTTATGGTACATAATATAGATTCCGAAAGTGTCCTTAAAGGACCACGTGATTTGTTGCCCAGTGTTTTGACACTGAATTTTTCAGCAAGTACAAAACAACAAGCAAAAAGGGTCACAACCGAAAGTGTTTCCAAACACTCAAAAACATGTTGTTAAATTCCGATGCTTTCAAGATTTCATGAAAACATTGTCCTTGAATCCACTTGGGATAAAACCTTTGTCACCGGAAGTAAAACCGACTTCAGACAAAGAAACTCACCCAGGATTTGTGTTGAAGGTTTGGTCCAAGTTTGTTTCACAAACTTCCGAGTGTACAAGGGCATAACTTCCGCATACACCCCCAAACCAAGAACACAACCCCCAAGGAAGACCCAACCCGCAAGACGCGCCAACACCCAAGGAGAAGAGGGCACACACCGGTGAAGGGATCAAAGCCGGATCCCCACACAATACACTTACTTCCAAATACACAGTCGCAACACGTCGCGAATGCGNCCAAGGAGAAGAGGGCACACACCGGTGAAGGGATCAAAGCCGGATCCCCACACAATACACTTACTTCCAAATACACAGTCGCAACACGTCGCGAATGCGAAACGACCTCAACCCAACATTGAAATACGGTGGGGCATGGGGAGGTGTCGCTCAGAGGCATTAAAGCTGTGTAAAAAAGCTCCGGTTTGATTTTCATCTTGGCTATCCACAGCAAAAGACGTCAAAAGGTCGCGGCTGCTGTTCCCCAAAATCTTGCATTTTTTTTGCTCGGAAGGGCACGCTGGCTCACGTGTCACTGATCAAGAGAATGAAATCATCAAAATAAAATATTTACAAAACTGAAACGAACAAATCGGCATCTTGCATGAGGGATGGCAAGCTATTCCGACCCACGCGGGAATCGTTCAATGCGGGAAAAATCCATCCCTTGTCCATTGATGATCCATTAAAAATGTATTCAATAGTCCCCGTCATGCCGCCCGGCCAACATCCCGTCAACCTTGCCGGACAGGAACCCATAGAAAAAGAAGCAACCTCAACAAATACGAACCGCTTACATGCTTAAAATAAAATTTTGTAAGACCCTTGAAACACGACTTTCAAAACCCGCATCTTTTAAGACCGTCATTTGAAATTACGGCCCTCGTACTTTTCAATGACGACCTGCTGACCTTCCTACTTCCAAAGTATGGCCTTCAAACCTGCGTCTAAAAGCGATCACGAGTAATTTCGACCTGGAACCGCATCAAATTGAGCGATTGCGCGCAAAGGCGGTGATTGCAAATGGCACCGGAGCAACACACCCATTATGTTAGACTCAGGCAAGTTGTCTCCAGCTGGTCTGCAAGAAAATGATTCAATCATGTCACAACACTGAATGGGGGTTGCTGTTGGCCCTGCTGTTCCAACCAAAAGCAATTCAACGAGTTGCTTCCCAATGCCCCTCAGCTAAACCGTGTCGCATCGCGGGGTATCACAGGCTCCGGAAAGAGGATCAAACGTTTTGCTGATGTTGAAAACGAAGGACCAAAACCCACAATTTGCGACGGCTATGAATTCGCAAAAAATCAAACCGATTGAGGACCACGGAGCAGTTGCCTGTTGTAGGTGCTTGGATGTCAGAGGCTGGACTGCGAACATGTGCAGGAATGCCGCAAAAATGCAACATGCAGCCCGAAAGCGGACCTCGTTTTGGGCTGCAAAAAACGGATCCAAAAAAAGGAGGCCTTTCTTTGGGGTTTTTGTTAATTGTTAATATAACGCACCAGACGGCGCCCATTTTGCGTCTACTTTTTCGACTCCAAAATAAGATCCGCTGTCGGCTGCATTTTTGCAAATTTTGCGCATTCTTCCATATTTGCATACCAGCTCTGTGCCAGCTGTCATGCTGTGGGAGGACCGCTTCTTGGGTCCAAAAAGCGAAGGTGTTTGCGACCCGAAAATGAGGTTGTTACAGTGACCCTTTTTCCAAAAATTGGCGCGGCTGTAAAACAGAGGAGCGCCCAACGGAAAAATCGCTGCCTGCGTGAATGGGGAACACGGTTTCTGATGGAAGGTCCCCAGCCTCACTTGCACAGCATGTTGCCGATCTTTGCAAAATCGCCATGTTGTTCGGGACATTGCTGGCGGGATGCCTTCTTCTGCGTCTGTCTTGACAATTAATGGTTTTTTTGATCTCTTGGTGCGTTATTTGTTTTTGGGCTCTCCCCCTCGTCCCCCACAGAGTCCTAAACGCGGCAGCTTTTCGGGTCGGATTCTGAATGTTTTTCCGCGGAGTTCAATGCCCCCCGGTTAAACAAAAACAGTATATCCGCCGACCCGGGCCTTTGCCAAGGCCAGGGCGGCGCCTGGGACCACCGGAAGTGTGGAACCGCTCTGTCACGGCTCCTGCCGTGCACACCCTTCCGCAGGCCTTTTCCTAGACGGGCCTCTTCAAGCCAAGGCCATCTGTTTTTAACGGCGTTCAAGCCTGCCGTTTGCCAGGCCTCAAACCCTCCCGAGGCCTTTCCAAGCAACTCTCACAGCTAACGGACCGCCTCAAACCTTATTCCAAGGCAACTCTCACCCTTATTCCAAGGCAACTCACCCTTACAAGCCACCACAGACATCTGTTTTTACAAAGGTTCAAGCCTGCCGTTTGCCCGGCTACAAGCCCTCCTGCAAGCCTTTCCAAGGCACCTCCCACTTTTTTTCTCGGAATAAGCGCACGCTGGCACAAGGCCTGTGTCACTTGTCAAATTGAATGAAACGGAAAAGAAACCAACAAACCACCGTTGCAGCCACTCAGGCCACAGCCATCTGTTCAAGCCTGCCGTTTGCCCGGCTACAAACGCTTCCGGATGCCCCTTTCCAACGCAACTCTGACCCTTACAAGCCACCACAGCCATCTGTTTTTAGGGGTTTGCCCGCCTATTCCCGCAGGCCTTTCCAAGGCAACTTCCACCGTCACAAGCCACGCAGGCTACAGCCATCTGTTTTCATAGGGGTTCAAGCCTGCCATTTGCCCAGCTACAAACCCTCCCGCAGGCCTTTCCAAGGCAATTTCCACCGTCACAAGCCCTCAGGCTACAGCCAGTTCAAGCCTGCCGTTTGCCCGGCTACAAACGCTTCCGCAGACCTTTCCAAGGCAACTCTAACCTAACAAGCCACCACAGCCATCTGTTTTTAGGGCTTCAAGCTTGCCGTTTGTGCGGCTACAAACCCTCCCGCATGCCTTTCCCAGGCAACTCCTGTTAGAAGCCACGCAGGCTACAGCCATCTGTTTTCATAGGGGTTCAAGCCTGCCATTTGCCCGGTTACAAACCCTCCCCAGGCCTTTCGAAGGCAATTTCCATCGTCACAAGCACTCAGGCTACAGCCATCTGTTCAAGCCTGCCGTTTGTCCGGCTACAAACCCTCCCGCATGCCTTTCCCAGGCAACTCCCACCGTTAGAAGCCACGCAGGCTACAGCCATCTGTTTTGACAGGGTTCAAGCCTGCCGTTTGCCCGGCTACAAGCCCTCCCGCAAGCCTTTCCAAGGCAATTCCCACCGTTACAGCCACTCAGGCCACAGCCATCTGTTCAAACCTGCCGTTTGACCGGCTACAAACGCTTCGGGATTTTTTTTTGCTCGGAATAAGCGCACACTGGCAAAAAGCCTGTGTCACTTGTCAATTGAATGAAACGAAACAGAAAACATCAAAAGAAACGACAAAACGCCCGGCGCTCAGCACAGGTCTGCAATGAAGTACTGAGGAGGCCCCTGTGCCACGGCGCCCGTTTGGCAGATGTTTTACGGACCAGATTTTGGGGCTGCTCATGCGCGAAGCTTGGATGCCCGGAGGTAGGTCTGGAACGTGCTTGTTCCAGTGTAAAGCAGGGGCCGTTATCCAACAGGTCGTGCTTGTTGCATTTTTCANGTTGCATTTTTCACGGGCCCTGCTGGCGCAAGAGTGATGCTTGTATTCTGTTGTGCCTGTGCATATTGGGGTTGAATGTAGCTCTGCGCCTCAAGCAAGGTTCTTGAGGCGCTGCAATGAATGAAAGCCTAGCAAAACTTGGTGATTTTGTCCGCCGCTGAGCATTGCGACCTGTTTCCATT
>BGPT01000917.1:137675-184698 GCA_003297045.1 Symbiodinium sp. clade C Y103 | reverse complement strand
AACATATTTAATTGTTTTTGATTGAACATCCGATTTTGCTGTGCCTGCTACGGTTTTGAAAATAACGATTGGAATAACGACTGGAATAACGACTGGATAACGATTGAATAACGATTGGGNCCCGACCATGATTGTTTTCTTCCACGTGGGGATTGTGTTTGCCTCCCCACACCCCTCCACATTTCAACGTTGTTTGCTGCAGGGGGACGCATCGGTTAAGTGGATATGGTTGGAACCATTGTCGGTGCGGTTGGTTGGCTGCTTGCGCGCAAACAACATTGAAATTGGGGTACGCGGGGGTCGAAATAAAAACGCTNNNTTGCCAAGGTGAGTTTTTCAGGTGTCGTTGACAGGCCCAATTTTGGATCCATAATTTGGCTGAAAAACGGGGTCGTCGCTGCAGGGCCTCCGCAGTAGTTACAACCAGTTACAACCAGCTATTGACAATTAGTTCACATAGTTTCAATTAGAACTAACTCTGTGACTAGTTGGCAACTAAATTACACCTTTTTGCAACTAGTTGGAGAATTAGTGTTAAAACTAGTCACAAACTAGTTGCAGAGTTGGCTGCAATTAGTTAACTAGCTGCAGATTCCAACTCTAACTATTTGAATGAATTGCCAATAGTCAGTTGTAACTAGTTGTACCTATGGCTCAACTAGTCACAATTAGTTAACTAGAACTCTCACTAAACCATTTTGTATCACTTGGGGTTAGAACCACCAATTCTTCAGCTGGTTAAGAACTGGTTGCAACCAACTCTACAAGCTAGTTTGGAACTAGTTACAACTAATTCTGACCAAGTGGGGTCCAGCACCGTTCTCTGGTCACAACTAGTTGCTAACTTTCGAACTCTGGATGCGGAGCAAGAGGGCTTAGAACCAGTTGCAATCTCTCTACCTCTGGATCCGAAGAGGTGCGGTAGCCAGAGTTGGAGAGTTAGTTGCAACCAGTTAAGGGTGACAAGTCTCCCATTGGCAAGACAGGCCTGCCTTTTTCTGTTTTGTGACCTTAGCCCCCGGACCCAGAGTTGGAGAGTTAGTTGTAACTGGTTGTAACCCTGCTGCGCGTCCAGGGTGAGTTAGTTGTAACTAATTGTAACCTTGGCCCCGAGCCAGTAATAGTAAAATTTCCTGGCCTTTTGTTTGGTTCATGAAACAATTACTAATAATAGCAATAAAAGTAATAGTAGTAGTAGAGGTAGAAGTAGTAGTACTACTAGTACTAAAATTTTCTGACCTTTTTGTTTTGTTCATAAAACAATTAGTAATAATGGTAGTAGTAATACTACTAGTAATAGTAGTAGAAGTATTTGTGCTAGTAGTAGTAAAATTTCCTGGCCTATTTGTTTTGTTCATAAAACAATTAGTAATAATAATAGTAGTAGTAGTACTAGTAGTAATAGTAGTAGCAGTAGTAGTAGTAGCAGCAGAAATAGTAGCAGAAGAAAAAGTACCAGTAGTAGTAGTAGTAGTAGTAGTAGTAGTAGTAGTAGTAGTAGCAGTAGTAGTAGTAGTAGTAGCAGTAGTAGTAGTAGCAGTAGTAATAGTAGCAGTAGTAATAGTACCAGTAGCAGTAGTAGTAGTAGCAGTAGTAGTAGTACCAGTAGTAGTAGTAGTAGTAGTAGTAGTAGTAGTAGTAGTAGTAGTAGTAGTAGTAGTAGTAGCAGTCGTAGTAGCAGGAGTAGTAGTAGTAGTAGTAGCAGTAGTAGTAGCAGGAGTAGTAGTAGTAGTAGTAGTAGTAGTAGCAGTAGTAGTAGCAGGAGTAGTAGTAGTAGTAGTAGTAGTAGTAGTAGTAGTAGTAGCAGTAGTAGTAGTAGTAGCAGTAGTAGTAGTAGCAGTAGTAGTAGTAGCAGTAGTAATAGTAGTAGTAGTAGTAGCAGTAGTAGTAGTAGTAGCAGTAGTAGTAGTAGCAGTAGTAATAGTAGCAGTAGTAATAGTACCAGTAGCAGTAGTAGTAGTAGCAGTAGTAATAGTACCAGTAGTAGTAGTAGTAGTAGTAGTAGTAGTAGTAGTAGTAGTAGTAGTAGTAGTAGTCGTAGTAGCAGGAGTAGTAGTAGTAGTAGCAGTAGTAGTAGCAGGAGTAGTAGTAGTAGTAGTAGTAGTAGTAGTAGTAGTAGTAGTAGTAGTAGCAGTAGCAGTAGTAGTAGCAGGAGTAGTAGTAGTAGTAGTAGTAGTAGTAGCAGTAGTAGTAGTAGCAGTAGTAATAGTAGCAGTAGTAATAGTACCAGTAGCAGTAGTAGTAGTAGTAGTAGTAGTAGTAGTAGTAGTAGTAGTAGTAGGTAGTAGTAGTAGTAGTAGTAGTAGTAGTAGTAGTAGTAGTAGTAGCAGTAGCAGTAGCAGTAGCAGTAGCAGTAGCAGTAGTAGTATTAGGAGTAGTAGTAGTAGTAGTAGTAGTAGTAGTAGTAGTAGTAGTAGTGGCCCAGGGTTAGAGAGTTGGTTGTAACTAGTTGTAACCCTGGCTTCGGGCCCAGGTTTGAGAGCTAGTTGTAACTAGTTGTAACCCTGGCCCCGAGCCCAGGGTTAGAGAGTTAGTTGTAACTAGTTGTAACGCTGGCCCCGGGCCCAGGGTTAGAGAGTTAGTTGTAACTAGTTGCAACTACAACCTCTCAACCAATGTTGATCAACGATTGATCAAGGCCTTAATCTTACAACTAGTTGCTAACTAGTTGCTGAGTTGCTGAGTTCCCCCTCCCCAGACCCCCATAGTTCAGGGTTAGGGTTGAACCCTAACCCCAACCCACCCCAGCCGACCCAACCTCTTGTAACCCTTGCCCCGGACCCAGAGTTGGAGAGTCAGTTGTAACCAGTTGTAACCCCAGCTTCGGGCCCAGGTTAGAGAGTTAGTTGCAACTGTTGTAACCCCAGCTCCTGGAGAGTCAGGTGGAACTAGTTGTAACCCCAGCTCTCAGGGTGAGAGGGTCAGTTGTAACTAACTAGTGCAACCCGGGCTCCGGGCCTGGGGTTAGAAAGTGTAACCTGCCTCCGGGACCAGGGTTGGAGTTAGTTGTAAGTGGTTGCAACTCTGGCCCCGGGCTCCAACAGTAAAAATTTCCTGCTGCGTGCTCTGGGCTGTGGGCTCCATTGTTTACGTGTGTCTCCAATTGTCTCCCAACCGAATTGTCTCCCAACCCAATTGTCTCCCACAATCTAGGTGCGTGCTGCATGATGTTTCAGGTGTCACTTGTCTCCCATTTGTCTCCCACTTGCCTGGGATTCCAATTCCAAAGAGCACATCACTGCTCCGCATGATTTTTGTCTCTGTCTCCATCTGTCTCTGGGCTTGCGTTCCCGCATGGTTTTTACTCTTGTCTCCCACATGGCGCTCTAGGCCGCGTGGGCCGTCTCCCTCTTGTTTCCCACAAGTTCATTGTCTCCCACATTGTCTTCCATTCTGGGTGCTCTGCATGATTTTACATTGCCTGCTATTCTTGTCTCCCACTTGTCTCCCACACTTGTCTCCTATTGTTTCCCACACTTGTCTCCCACTTTTGTCTCCCACACTTGTCTCCCACTTGTCTGGGCGCCCTGCATACTTTTATACTTGTCTCCCACTCTTGTCCCACGCTTGTCTCCCACTGAGTGCCCTGGGCCACATGAGTTTTGACAGATCTTCCACTTGTTCCCCTCTTTTGTTTCCACTCATGCCGAAATGATACCTTTTTGCTGCCACAACAAAATATAATTGAGATTTCCTACAGCTGTTTCGGGTCAACGCTGGTATATTTTTTTTTGGCGGAGTTTGTTGTTTGAGTTTTGCTAATTTTTTTCTGTTGAGCACCAAGAAATTGGCCACGAGTCCTCCAGGAAATTTAGCTACGGATTGTCCAGGTAAAAAATGTAATTTCACCAGACCAAACATTTCCTTTCCGGGAATGCTTTGGTAATCTTGAAGATTGTCTCTCTGTCGGCTTGGCGGGCAAAAATTTCCATGAAACCAGGCCTTCAAGGGGTTTATCGAAGGACCAACCCCCCCATCCCCCCCGTCACCAATAGTTTTTTTGGGTCTCGGGGGTCATCGGTTCGAATGTCGTTTTTGATGCTCTTGTTCGGATGTAAAAAAAATACAAAACAATAGGGTTGATGCGTTTGCTTTCGCGCGCCATCTCATGCTCGTCGAGTTCAACTTTTGATGTGAATATCCGTATGTTATTGGTGAGCTGCCTTTGTGACTAATGCTGTCTGTGACCCGCCCTTGGCCATCGTTGTTCTCGATTCCCCGGCGTTTTTGCAGGTATTGTGGAGGACCAGCGTGTGCAGAAATTGTGGTCACATTTTGACAATTATCCGGTGCTATTGTTTGGTTCGGTTGGGTGGTCTTCAATGCTACAGGAATTGTTTTTGATTCGTAGCATGTTCCTTGCAACAACCATTTCCAAAAAACGCAAACATGGTATAACAACAGATGGTGCAACGCAGACGCTGGTTCATGTTTGCGCAGATGAATGTGAAAATGCTATATGTTTTTTGTTGTGGACCCCACCATATGCTTTGAACAAATTAAATTCATCGGAAAGTATATAATTGATTTTGCCTTAAGAGTGTCAATGTAATATTTGGTAGATGTGGTGGCGTTGGCGGAAGTTTCAAAGATAGGAAATAGGAAACCTATAGGAGAGGTTGGTTGCTGTGAATGATGGATGGCAGAGCGAACCCATTGATGGACCGACAAGTGGTTGGAGGCAGCGCAGTGTGGTTGTAGATGTAGTTGTGGTTGTAGTTGTAGATGTAGTTGTGGTTGTAGTTGTAGATGTAGTTGTGAGATAGTTGTAGTTGTGGTTTAGTTGAGTGGTTGTTGTGATTGTAGCTGTAGTTGTAGCTGCCGATGTTGTAGTTGCTGTAGTTGTAAGTGTAGTAGTAGCTGTAGTTGTCACGCAGTTGAAGTTGCAGTGGTTGTCGTGGTGGTAGTTGTAGTTGTAGTTGTTGTGGTTGTAATTGTCACGTGGTTGAAGCTGTAGTTGTAATTGTAGTTGTAGTTGTAGTTGTAGTGGTTGTAGTCGTAGTTGGAGTGGTAGTTGTAGTTGTGGTGGTAGTTGTGGTTGTAGTGCAATGCAGTGCAATGTAATGTAGTTGTAGTGGTTATTGTTGTTGTGGCTGTAGTTGTAGTTGTTGTAGTTGTGGTTGTAGTTGTAGTTGTAGTTGTAGTTGTGGGGTAGTGTAGTGTAGTGTAGCGTAGTGTAGTGCAGTGTAGTGAAGCGTAACGTTCCGAAACGAAGCAAATCTGCGAGGTTTCCTCAATTTTGTAAGTGACCGCATCAAAAACGAAACAATTCTTCGAGACTTCCATCAAACATGAAAAGTTGAGTGTGCAGCTGACAGCCTCGCGCCATTGCATCTTGCGATTTTTCCAGTCCATCTGTCTAAAGTATTGCGCTTGCCACGAAAAATTGAAGCCACGTCTTACAAAGTGCTGCACCTGTCACCCAAAATCTTCGCAAACCTGTGGATGCTGCAAAATACAAACCCTCTCAGGAAATCAGCGCCCGAACCTATGAACATATCTCATCGATATGTTTCTTGTCTTGCGCCTGCCAGGCGAAATGCATTTGCGCAGATCCTCTTGAAACGTCTCACGCCTGCCATCGTTGTTGAAAATGCTACAAAACCCGCATGTTTAGCTCAGTTTTGACAAGGTCTGCAATCCTGTGCGCCTGCCACACAAAACGAAGTTTGAACGTCCAAAACTGCTCCGAACCCCTAGTTTTTAACACGTTTGACTTCCAAATGTGCTTCGGGCCACAGCGGCGTGCACTGTCTCGACATCTCAGCTTCCAAAAGTGCTCCGAACGTGACAGTTTTTAACACTTTTGACTTCCAAATGTGCTTCGCGCCACAACGGTGTGCACTTTTGCCACATCTCAACTTCCGTTTGACTTCCAAATGTGCTTCGCGCCACAACGGAGTGCATTTTTTCCACATCTCAACTTCCAAAAGTGCTCCAAACGTGACATTTTTTAACACTTTTCACTTCCAAACGCGCTTCGCGCCACAACGGCGTGCACTTTTCCACATGACAACGTCCAAAAGTGTTTCGAACACGGTGTGTTTTGACACTTTTTACTCACTTCAAAACGTGCTTCGCGCACAACGGCGTGCATTTTTTTATCTCCCAGCTGCGCAGATGGTTCCGCACCCGCCGCTTTAGCGAGCCTACTTTTCGACCCTCCGGAACTACAAAAGATTGAAAAAACTTAGTGTTTCGCGACTTTCCTATCTTTTCTCGCATCTGCATCTTCTCTCGTCTGACGTTCCCCTGTCTTATCTTCTCTCTTCTGACTTTGTCTTGTCTTGTTTTCTCTTTTCTGCGGCTCTTCCCCTCTTGGCTGTTCCATCTGTCCGTATTGTCGGAAGTTTGACTTCTAAACTTCCTTCGATCAGTTGTTGGCATGGTTCGGCACAAAATTGCTTCACCCATGGTTCAACAAGCATCAACTGCAAAGCATGGAAATGTGTTGTGTTGGGAAACAATTTCTGGGATCCTTGCCACCAACATAATTTTCATTGATATGATTTGAAATAAATTGTCCATCCCACATTTGCACGTTTTTATTTGCACATGTTTCGGATACCATGTTTGAAAACCGGTTTAGATATTCGGCTCTCCAGACGCTGAATGGTCATGTTTTTGTTTCGGAGAAATTGATTTGGGTTTTCTTCAACAATTCTTCAAATGCAGCGTGTTTGCCCGCACAATTTGCAGTATCAACATGTCAAATTTCAACCGATGAAATGAACTTGCAGTTGATTCAATGATTTTTCCACAGTGGAATCATTGTGGGACGAAATCAAAATTTCATTGTGGACGAACACCACCAAGTGGTTCGTCACCGTTCGTCGCCATGGGTGCTGGTGCCAGTGTTGAGGAGAATCGCAAGGTGAAGTGTGTTATAGTTATGGTTGGGTGGTTCTATGATAGTTATGTGTCAAGGCTTTCAAAGAACAATTATGTGATGGTTTACAGCCAAAAAAATATGCCAGATGTTTCCCATTGTCTCGAACGAATCACCCGTACCAAAGTTTCTTGCTCTATGGGATGTTCCCAACAGCCGTGACTGCTGGGTTTCAACCTCTGGGTCTGGGAATAGTGTGTTTTTTTTCACAATCTGAAAACCGGAACACAACCTTAGAACCCTGGAAACCTCTGTTGGGTGACAAACTGGGTTCATCTTTTCGCACATAATTCCTGGGTTGCCCCAGTTACAAGAACTACCATATCACCATACTAACATACCAATGGTGGATGACCCACAGTTTTTTTTTGGCAAAAAAAAACAAACGACACGTTTTTGAGGACACCAAAAATTGACCCAACCGAGATTTTAAGATCGTTGTTCCCAAATTGTGACTACTTGTAACTACGTGTTTGGTTTGACACTTGACTATGAAAATCATATCTTCCAGAAAACAGAATTCCAAGGAATGATGTTGATATTTTTCTGAATGAAGTATTATTGATTTTAAAATTGGACCTTGATTTTTAGATTGATTTCTCAAGGGGATCAACTAAATTCAAATTGACCCACCTGACATTTCCCCAAATTGGAAATGGACCCTAGTTTTTGAGATTTGGGCTACGTTAAGTAATAGGGAAAACGGATTATAGATGTGAGACACAAATTCAAATATTCCGTTAGAGCCAAACATAACACACCAAACCTTTCAATTGTGTTCCCTTGCTAATCTAAGGCTGCAATATAAAATCTACATTTTTCAAGAAGGAAAAACATCTACACTTCATTTTCTCGCAACTCGTCTCGTTTTTCCGTTTCATCGTTGATATCATTCAACCAATGTTTTTGAAACCTTTCCGTGTGTTCGCGTGCCGACGACTCGACTTGATCGTGTCTGGCATGAGACCCAAAAAATCTGCAAATGGCATGTTCCTTGGCAAATCCAAACTTTTGTTGGAAAAATAGTACATTTTCCCCAAAATGGGGGTAATTCCTGAATTGCCTTGGTAAAACCACAGGTTTTCCCCGTTTTTTCCGGCCATTTCTTGGCAGGTGCTGAAGCTCTCCATCTACACTGCTGCGGCGGCGCTCCAGGGTGGCTGCGCACCTGAGGAAACCCAGGGGTATATACGCGGGGGATGCCAGGAGTAGAGACGGTGGTTTCATGGGAGATGAATGGTGGGATACAGTATAGAATCCCCCCCAAAATGCAGAAAAGTATGATCTACCACGAATTAAACATAGATATGAATGGTAGACATGGGATATTGATGGGATGGAAACAACTTAATATGCTTGGAAATATACCCTAGGGCAAACCATACACCGCAACAAAAAGATGTGGAAAGCAACCATTCGACAAACCGGGAAATGATCTACATTCATGATGCGTTTTGGACATCTATGTTAATGTTGGTTTACAGGAGGGTAATGGGACCCAGATGGGATGGGTCATGATAATCCCACCATCGCCCTTTTGTAATTCTGGTTGCTTCGCGACGGCAACCGCCGGCACTGGGGTGTTAGCTTGGGAGGTCCAAAAAATAAAACCATATGTATGTGCCCTGCTGGGCCTTTTGTTGGGAGTATGTTGGTCCAATGTTGGCTCTATGTTGGGCCGTGTTGGGCCCATGTTGGGCCCATGTTGAGCCATGTTGGGCCATGTTGGCCCTATGTTGCGGCATGTTAGGCCATGCTGGGCCAATGTTGCGCTCATGTTGGGTGAATTGGGCCTATGTTGGGCCATGTTGAGCCCAAGTTTGGCAACTTAGCCGATTTCACCACCTTTTCAAAAACATGGAAACACCCACGATTCTGGAGCAAAAATGCCCCGCCCCAAGCTAAAGCTTACCAGTAGTACCGCACAAGGCGGTGGCGGAAGTTTCAAAAATAAGAAACCTATAGGAGCAGCTGGTTGCTGTGACTGATGGATGACAGAGCGAACCCACTGATGGACCGACAAGTTGTTGGAGGCATCGCAGTGTAGTTGTAATGTAGTGTAGTTGTTGTAGTTGTGGTTGTAGTTGTAGATGTAGTTGTGGCTGTAGTTGTAGTTGTAGTGTAGATGTAGTTGTAGTTATGTTTGTAGTGCAGTGCAGTGTAGTGTAGTGTAGTTGTAGTGGTTAGTGTTAGTGTGGTTGTAGTTGTAGTAGTTGTTGTAGTTGAGAGATGAAAAATTGCACGCCTTTGTGGCGCAAAGCACATTTGGAAGTAAAAAGTGTGAAAACATGTCAGCGTGGGAGCACTTTTGGAAGTTGTGATGTCGAAAAAGTGCACGGCGTTGTGGCGCGAAGCACATTTGGAAGTAAAAAGTGTTAAAAACTGTGACGTTCGGAGCACTTTTGGAAGTTGAGATGTCGAACAAGTGTACGGCGCTGTGGCGCGAAGCACATTTGGAAGTAAAAAGTGTTAAATGCACGGCGCTGTGGCGCGAAGCACTTTTGGAAGTGAAAAGTGTTAAAAAGTGTCAGCTCCGGAGCGCTTTTGGAAGTTGAGATGTCGAAAAAGTGCACGGCGCTGCGGCGTGAAGCACATTTGGAAGTGAAAATCGTAAGAAACTGAAGGTCTCGGAGCACTTTTGGATGTCCAGACGTCGTTTTGTGTGGCAGGCGCAAGGGATTCTGCACCTTGTCAAAAGTGAGCTAAACGTGTGGGTTTTGTANGTCTCGGAGCACTTTTGGATGTCCAGACGTCGTTTTGTGTGGCAGGCGCAAGGGATTCTGCACCTTGTCAAAAGTGAGCTAAACGTGTGGGTTTTGTAGTATTTTCAAAAACGATGGCAGGCGTGGGACATTAGAAGATGATTTCCACAGATGCATGTTTCGTGGCAGGCGCAGTACAAGAGACACTTCAAGCAGAGATGCCAAGAGGTCAGGGCGCTGATTTCCTGAGAAGGGTTGCATTTTGAAACATAAGATCTTCAGGTTGTCAAAGTCATTTTGCGTGACAGGTGCAGCACTTCGTATGACCTGGCGTCTCTTTTTCGTGGCAGGCGCAGTACTTTAGTGACGTGGCATGGAAAAATCGCAAAACGCATTGGTACGAGGACGTCAGCTGCACACTCAACTTTCCATTTTTGAAGGAAGTCTCGCAGAATTGCTTCGTTTTTGATGTTGCCAACTTGGAAACTGGAGGAAGTCCCGCAGAATTTCTTCGTTTCGGAATGTTGCACTACAACTACAACTACAACTACAACTGCAACTACTACAACTACAACAACTACACCACAACAGCCACTACAACTACAACTACAACTACAACAACAACAACGACAACAACAACAACAACCACAACCACAACCACAACTACAACAACTACAACTACAACAACTACAACAACTAACGACATGACAACTACAACTACAACAACTACAACTACAACAACTACAACTACAACTACCAACACAACTACAACTACAACTACAACAGCTACAGCTACAACCCCACTAACCACTACAACTACACTATACCACACTGCACTGCACTACAACTACAACAACCACTACAACTACAACTACAACCACTACAACTACAACAGCTACAACTACAACCACAATAACCACTACAACTACACTATACCACGCTGCACTGCACTGCAACTACAACAACCATTACAACTACAACTACAACCACAACACCCACTACAACTACAACTGCAACTGCAAGAACAACAACGACGACGACGACGACGACGAGGACGACGAGGACGACGACGACTACTACTACAACAACTACTACTACAATTTCAACTACAACTTGAACTTCAACTACATGACAGCTGCAACTACAACAACGACAACTGCTTCAACAACTACAACCACAACTGCAACTACAACAACTACAGCTACCACCACAAGAACCACTATAACTACACTACACTACACTGCACTTCACTACAACCACACCTACGACTACAACCACAACAACCACTACAACTACAACTACAACCACAACCGCAGCAACCACTACAACTACCACTACAACTACATCTGCAACTACAACCACAACAACACTGCGCTGCCTCCAGCCACTTGTCCGTCCATGAGTGGGTTCGCTCTGGCATTCATCCTTCTCAGCAACGGGCTGCTCCTATAGGTTTCCTATTTTTGAAACTTCCGCCACCGCCCGGCACTACTGGTAATTGTTGTAGTTGTTGTAGTTGCTGTAGTTGTTGTAGTTGTAGTTGTCATGTAGTTGTCATGTAGTTGAGGTTGTAGTTGAAGTTGTAGTTGTAGGTGTAATTGTAGTTGTAGTAGTTGTAGTAGTTGTAGTTGTAGTTGTACCGCTTTTCCTGCTTCTCTACTTTTCTGCTTCTCCGCTTTTTGCTCTTTTGCTTTTCCTGCTTTGCCTGCTTTGCCTGCTTTGCCTGCTTTGCCTGCTTTTCCGTTTTTTTGGCTTTTCCTGCTTCTCTGCTTTTCTTCCTTCTCTCTTTTCTGCTTCTCTGCTTTTCTTGCTTTTCTGCTTCTGTGCCTTTCTACTTCTAGTTTTTGTTTTTCTGCAGTCATGCAGTTTTGCTGCTCTTCTTCTTACTGCCCCTCTGCTTCTTTGCGTGATTTCTCTACTGTCTCTTTCTTTTTTTCTTTTGTTCTATTCTCTACTGTTTGTATATATCCTAAATGAAACCCTAGAGAAACCGTAGATGAAACCCAAAAGACACCTAAAGAAATCCTAAGAAGAAACCTTACATGAAACCCTGAGAAACCTTACAGAAACCTTCAAGAAACAATAAAGAAACCCTAAATGAAACCCTAATGAAACCCTAAAAATGAAACCTTACATGAAACCCTGCATGAACCCCTAAATAAAACCATAAATGAAACCCAAAATGACACCCTATCATATAAATAAATCCTAAATGAAACCCTAAAGATACCCTAAATGAAACCCTAAACAAACCCAAAGTGAAACCCTACATGACACCCTAAAGAAACCGTACATGAAACCCTAAATGAAACCCTGCATGAACCCATGAACCCTTAAATTACACCCTATTATATATATAAATCCTACATGAAACCCTAAAGAAACCCTAAAGATACCCTAAATGAAACCTTAAATGAAACCCTAAAGAAACCCTAAACAAACCCTAAATGAAACCCTAAATGACACCCCAAAGAAACCGTACATGAAACCCTACATGAAACCCAAAGTGACACCCTAATAAACCCTACGTGGAACCCTCACTGAAAACCTGAAGCAACCCTAAAGAAACCCTAAATGAAACCCTTAAGAAACCCACAAAATACCCTAAATTAAACCCTAAATAAACTAAACCCTACATAAAACCTTGAAAGAAACCCTAAAGATACCCTAAACAAAAACCTAAATGAAACCCTGCATGAGACCCTACACGAAACCCTAAAGGAGACCCGAAAGAAACCCCCTAAATGAAACCTATGATGAAAACCAAGAGACACCCTAAATGAAACCCTGGAGAATGAAACCCCAAAGAAACCCTAAATGAAACTCCAAATGGAACCTTAAAACCAACACGTAGCAAACACCATGCAAAATGAGAGGTTGAAGCGCCAAAATTTTGCAAATACCGCACAAAATGGGAGGTGAACATGTCAAATGTAGCAAATACCCTGCAAACTGGAAGGCGAACATGCCAAAATGTAGCAAATACCATGCAAAATGACAGGTTCTAGTTTCAAACTGTTGCAAATACAAGGCACATGGCACCAGGAAAGAAATGCGAAGAAACCCCAATGCGTGATGTCTAGCAAGCAGTTACTATTGGCATCTTTGGAGTTCACTTCTGATTTTTCCATTGCCATACCAATGATGGTGATACAGCTCTTACCACCTTTGCAGGAGGGACCAGAAGGAGCTTTTGAACCTTTATCGGATTGTTGTGACGGGGACGGGACAACCCTAGAACCCGAAGAACGACAAGGATAGAAAGAAAGAACCCAATGATGATGACGTTCTATCGATGAGGACATTTTGAAGGAATGCTTCAATAGGTATGTCATGTGTATATATGTGTCGCAGTGGTTCAACTTCCAAATAGCATGTGTTTTCCAGCACAGTTGATGATAACAACAGAAAGCTTCAATTGACCTGTTGAGAACTCGATCCGCACGCTGAGCAGCTGATCGCTGGTGTCAAGGTGCCTTGACGGTAGAAGGGAAGTGTAGAAAATTTGTGGTTGCATATCTCTTGAGCATGTTGTGTCTTTAGTGGTGGTTGATGGCTGTGGACCTTCGTTGATTTTCTGATGTTGGCTGTCCTCCGCAGTTTGCGAGGCGTACTCGCAAACATGCGCACCGCCACGGGCGACCACCAAAATGGAGGCAAGTTGGGAAGGCACACCAAAAAAACCGACAACACAAGAAAGCTTCGGACCAAACTCACCAAATGGCTTTGTTGCTTTTTGTTTATATTTGGATTGTACCTCCAACCTGTGCCGCCCACCCCTTCCCCCTAGCCTGATGCTGAAGCGTGCATTTTTTCATTGCACGAGCATCAGCGTTTTTTGAAAGAGAAAGGGAGGCAACCTTCTAGTAGGTTAAGCAGTCAGAATGCTGAATACGCAGGAGCATGTTTTGTCTTTTGGGGGACATATTTCTTTTGCGTCACTTCTCTCCATGCAGGTGGAGGTGCTGCCGGTCGTCTCAGACTGCTAATCCCCTGGAGGTGACCAGGGGGATTGGTACGATCGGCAGTTAGAAGGTGCACAAGCTGACCAAGAACTCAAACGTCCGAAGACTCGATGAGAGCCGCCGAGAAAAAATACCTCGACCATTCTGGCTGCATCCTTGTGGATTGGGAAGAGAGGCTGAGCAACTGGCTCAGTCTTGGGCTTGAGGTTGAAATAGGATCCCTATTGATATGATATGTTTTGGATTTCGGTTTCTTTGATATACCCCTATTCATTTTAGATACATACCTAGTAAAAAAAATATATATATATACATATGTATAATATAGAATGTGCGGGGCCTATAGTCTGTTGCTGTCACATGTTTTCTAGAGCCCCGTGTATACAAGAGCCCCCTTTAAGCGTAGACAGGAAACCCTTTGTCATGTAGTTGAAGTTGTAGTTGTAGTTATTGTAGTTGTAGTTAATGTAGTTGTAGTTGTAGTAGTTGTAGTTGTTGTAGTTGTAGTTGTAGTTGCAGTTGTCATGTAGTTAAAGTTTTTGTTGTAGTTGTAGTTGTAGTAGTTGTAGTTGTTGTAGTTGTAGTTGTAGTTTTAGTGGCTGTTGTGGTGTAGTTGTTGTAGTTGTAGTAGTTGCAGTTGCAATTGCAGTTGCAGTTGTAGTGGTAGTTGTAGTGTAACATTCCGAAACGAAGCAAGTCTGTGAGACGTCCTCCATTTTCCAAGTTGACAACATCAAAAACGAAGCAATTCTACGAGGCTTCCTGCAAAAATGGAAAGTTGAGTGTGCAGCTGGCGGCCTCGTACCAATGCGTTTTGCGATTCTTCCATGCCATGTCTCTAAAGTGTTGCGCCTGCCACGAAAAAGAGACGCCAGGTCATACGAAGTGCTGCGCCTGTCACGCAAAATCATCTTAGCAAACTTGAAGATCTGATGCTCCAAAATGACACCCATCTCAGGAAATCAGCGCCCTGACCTCTTAACATGTTTGCTTGAAGTGTCTCTTGCACTGCGCCTGCCACGAAAAATGCATCTGTGCAGATCCTCTTCAANCTCAGGAAATCAGCGCCCTGACCTCTTAACATGTTTGCTTGAAGTGTCTCTTGCACTGCGCCTGCCACGAAAAATGCATCTGTGCAGATCCTCTTCAAACGTCCCACGCCTGCCATCGTTTTTGAAAATGCTACAAAACCCACACGTTTAGAAATGTTTTGACAAGGCGCAGAATCCCTTGCGCCTGCCACACAAAACGACGTCTGGACATCCAAGACTGCTCCGAGACCCTCATTTTTTTACGATTTTCACTTCCAAATGTGCTTCGCGCCGCAGCGCCGTGCACTTTTTCGACATCTCAACTTCCAAAAGTGCTCCGGAGCTGACAGTTTTTAACACTTTTGCTTCCAAATGAGCTTCGCCACAGCGCCGTGCACTTTTTCGACATCTCAACTTCCAAAAGTGCTCCGGAGCTGACAGTTTTTAACACTTTTTGCTTCCAAATGTGCTTCGCGCCACAGCGCCGTACACTTGTTCGACATCTCAACTTCCAAAAGTGCTCCGAACGTGACAGTTTTTAACCCTTTTTACTTCCAAGCGTGCTTCGCGCCACAACGCCGTGCACTTTTTCGACATCACAACTTCCAACAGTGCTCCGACGCTGACATGTTTTGACACTTTTTACTTCCAAGCGCGCTTCACGCCACAACGGCGTGCAATTTTTCCTCTCTCATCTGCGAAGATGTCTCCGCACCCGCCGCTTTAGCGAGCCTACTGTTCGCCCCTCCGGAACCACAAAACATTGGAAAAACACAGTGTTTCGCGACTTTCCTACGTTTTCGCGCACCTGCATCTCTTCTCTTCTGACTTTCTCATCTTCCGACTTTCTCCATCTTCTGACTGTCTCATCTTCTGCCTGTCTCCATCTTCTGACCTCTTTCATGGCAGTGCTTTTCTATCTGTCCATATTGTCGGAAGGTTTAGCTTCTAAACTTCCTTCCAATAGCTATTGCGATTGCTTATGGATCACACGTGCCAACACAAAACGCCTCGCCACCTTCGGTGCGGGCGGATTTAACCGTTCGCTAAGGGTTTTCCATGGCTATGCCTAAGTACCAGAAGGAACACTTCGCCATGGACAATGACAATGATCATTCTTGATAGGTGTATCATCTACAAATGGGTCAGTTTCCAAGATTTTGGATGGCTATATTAAGTTAAATAACCAGAGGGTAATGAACAATCAGTTGTCTAAGTTCGGGGGTTACCCTTATTATCCATTTTGAGAGTATATAATCAAAAACGCAAACTTTCGGCAACATAGCGGATTCTTAATCAGACTTCATGAATCCGGGGTGACATTTGTCCGGGTTTATGATGGATGCAAGGGGTTTATACTGTAAGGATACTTGCAAATCAGTCCGTATCCAGAATTCAGTCGTTTCCGGGCTCGCGTGACAGTGGAATGGTGGATCTGTGAATCTGTGTTTGGTCTGCCTGGTTCAATCCGGATTTCAGCGGAGTCCTGATGGGTTGATTTCTTTTCAGTACCCGAATTCCAGTCCAAAATCATGTAAATCTAACATGTTTTGTTTTAATTTTCTGGAGGACATGTTTCATTTTTGCGTCAGTATTGAATTGGTGAGGATTGAGATGCGAGTGCATCTATTTTTTTTTGGTTTGTGGCCAATCATTTCTATCACCGGATATAGATTTTGTTCCTGAGCTCAGGATTTTGGTGTCGAAAGCATTGCTTCATTTGTTGGCTTAGATAGTTTAAGTAGGGACTTGCATCTACAATTCCGCAAGAAGTAGGAAGAAATCATATTCGTCACATTCAAAAAAATGGAGCAACGTGGGCTTCACAGCCTCCACTGCCTTCTCCTCACTGTGGCTGCTCCAAGGGTGCGAGGCTTTGGTGGTTGTTGCTCTTTCAGAATCAGATTCCCTTGAAAATGGAATGGGCAACTACCAAAGACCTCCAGTTTCATTTGTGTTTCCCCTCATTGAACCCAAGTTTGGTCCACATTGCTGCGGTTGATTTGTCTTCACCGATGTGCAGGAAGAGGAACTTGATGAAGGGGAAGATCGTGAAGGTTGTTTCCCAAATGCGAGTTTCACTCGCTTCATGCGCGGAAAACTTCCAAAGGACAGCTGTAGCTGATGGGTGCTGGGCAGTCGTCAACAAATGATTCCAAGATGTGGAGACACATATTGGTCAAAACCTAAGAACCATAACAACAATATTGTGTATGCCCCCAAACATATGGCTACGAATCCCAATGTAGATATACATATATATATATATGTATAATACCAACACCCTGAATATTTGGATAGGTGAAGAGATGAAGATCTCAGCACTTATCATCCTTGATTCTGACAACTTTTTGGGAATATCCCCCCAAGCCAGTTGCGGATATGCTGACTGCGTCGTTCCAACATTACCCGTCATCTTGCAAGTCACAGGCATGAACAGAAGAGCAGACATGTCGGGATATGATATGAAATAAACACTTTTTGGTACATTTCCGTCACTACAATAGTCTTTCTACTCTGGCATTCTTGTTGGCTAAGTCTTCCGAACAATAAAACATCCTCATATGGACTTGAGTTGCTCAAGTCACTCAAGTCACAGGAAGAGGCGCAAGAAGCAGTTCGAAAATGGGTTCAAGAGCAGGTTGATGAGTCCGAGGAGGATGTGACCAAGGACATTTGGAAGGATGCTTTGCATTGCTGCCAGGGTCGAAGTCCTAGGTCCAAGACGCAGCTTGGATCAAGCAGACTTTCATTGCCGCTGGGGGGAGTTTTGTTGGGATGAACATTTCTTTTTAAATCACAGGAGCTTAAGCTATTTTTAAGACTTCCGGATCTGGAGGTTCTGGGAACCCTACCAACTGATGCGCTCTAATATTTGTACATGTACTGTATATATATACATGTATATATACACATGATATAAATGAATTACATTATATATACATGTACATATATACATATATACATAATATATACATATTCATATATACATAATAATACATCTATACATATATACATATAAACATATAAACATATATACATTATCTAGTTCCAAGAGACATGTGAGAGGGGGTTTCTAGTCTATGTAGTAGGGGCTTTGACGGCGATGATGACGACGATGCTGATGACCATGACGACAGTGACGACGGAAGTGACAACGTCGTTGACGGTGGCGACGACGATGACAACGACCACGAGTACGGTGGCGACGACGGTGACGACGGGGGCGATGGCGGCCAAAACTAGACCTTATTCCGGAAAATAAGGTCTAGTTTTGGAAAATAAGGTCTAGTTTTGCCCGACGACGACTGTGACGACGACGATGACTGCCTTCATTGTCGTCGTCGCCGTCGTCATCGTCGTCGCCGTCACCGTCGTCATCGTCGTCGCCACTGTTGTCGCTGTCGTCGTCCCCGCCGTCGCATCACAGACTGCTGATCAACAGATGTCTCTTGGAACTAGGTAATATATACATACATATACATACATATACATACATATAAATACATATACGTACATATACATACATAGACATACATACACATACATGTACATACATATACGTACATATACATACATATACATACATACACATACATACACATACATACACATACATACACATACATACACACACATACATACACATACATACACATACATACACATACATACACATACTATGTGTATGTATGTGTATGTATGTGTATGTATGTGTATGTATCACATACATACACATACATACACATACATACACATACATACATACCTACATATATACATATATACATATACACATATACACATATATACATATATACATATATACATATATACATGTATACATGTATACATGTATACATATATACATATATACATATACACCCATGTATACATATACACTCATATATACATATACACTGATATATACATATACACTCATATATACATATACACTCATATATACATATACACTCATATATACATATACACTGATATATACATACACATATATATACATATAGATACATTTACACATATACATTACATACATTACATTGGATTACATAAGATTACATTAGATTTCATTAGATGACATTAGATGACATTGGATTACATTAGATTACATTAGATTACATTAGATTATATTAGATTACATTAGATTACATTAGATTCCATTAGATTCCATTAGATTCGATTAGATTCCATTAGGTTCCATTAGATTTCATGACATTACATTAGATCCATTTGATTCCAGTAGATTCCATTACATTACATAACATTACATGACATCACATAACATGAAATAAATTACATAGCATTACACAACATTGCAAAACATTCCACAATATTTACATAGCATTGCATAACATTACCTAACATTACAAAACACCCCAAAACATTACACAACATTACACAACATCACATTACACAACATTACATTACACAACATTACATAACATTACATAACATGCATGCATACATAGCATATCAGAGCATAGCATAGCATAGCATAACATAGCATAGCAGAGCAGAGCAGAGCAGAACATATGCTATGCTGTGCTATGTTATGTTTTCTTATGCTATGTTATGTTATGTATGTATGTATGTAGGTATGTAGGTATGTAGGTATGAAGGTATGGAGGTATGTAGGTATGTAGGTATGTAGGTAGGTATGTAGGTATGAAGGTATGGAGGTATGTAGGTATGTAGGTATGTAAGTATGTAGGTATGTAGATCTGTAGGTTTGTAGGTATGTATGTATATGTATATATGTTTATACATATGTATCTAGTGTAATGTAATGTAATGTTATGTTATTTCATGTTATGTGATGTCATGTAATGTAATGTAATGTATATATGTATGTAAATAAAATAGCCCTATGTAAACATATCTACATATACACGTATTTACATATGTATGAATATATATATATGTATACATATATATATATAAGTATATATATAAGTATATATATGTATATATATATAAGTATATATATATATATGTATATATATATATACATATATGTATATGTATGTATGTATATATATATATATGTATATATGTATATATATACATATATATATATATGTATACATATATATGTATACATATATGTATATATATATGTATATATATGTATATATATATATATGTATATATATATATGTATATATATATATATGTATATATATATATATATGGATACACATTTTAATTTTTCCATGACTACACAAACACTTGCACATTCGTTTGTATAATCATATATACATATTGCAGTGTACATATACATATTATAGTATATATATATCTGTAGAGATATAGATGTAATATGTATAAATCAGATACATATCTATGCCTATTTGTGTTTGTTTGTTGCTTTCAAAGATGGGTTTGAAACGTTCTCATCATCACTCGGTGGAGGTTCTACCTGAAAGCTATTGAATTTCTGTTGGAGACCCTTGGCAAAAAAGACCCAGAACTCATCCTGATCTGCGGGCTGCAGGTTGGGATCGGGCCTGGGACCAGGGAGCTCTGTCTTTGGAAGGCATTCCGAAGCATTGAATCAGTGCAATCAGTGGATCCTCAAAACGGATTTTGCGGCAAGCTTTGATGCAACTGCTGACAGGTGAGCGGACTTACCGACTTTGCGTATGCTCTGCTGGAGTCCTTGCCGGAGGTTCAGACCATCAGCAACAGCAACTACCTTGTGCCCTGCCATAAGATGTCAGAATTCCAACAAAAAAATCAGACTTGCATATACCCATAAGATCCCAAAAGTGTACTATAGATTTACACAAATTTATATGCAACAATTTTGAGAACATGACATGTGGATTGATCGGGCTGGGTGATCATCTTCGCTGCAAAAAACCTTTAATTTATGAAAATGTGGCGGGCGCAAAGGCCAGCCTCAAACAGTGCAGTAACCTAGGGGAAGGTTGGGGTGTAATTGAGGGGGCTTGAATGATGTAATCTCAAGGATCCCTCAGCTTTCCTTTTGCCACGGTTCGTAAAAACAGTGGTTTCATTCATTGAATGACTCAAAAGAAATCTGTTGTACAGTCAAACTGCAAATTTCATCAGCCGCCCGTCCCTTAAAAAAAACTTTCTGCCCGGCCAAAAGGAAGCGCTGATGGAGTTCTATCCGCCCTACGTTGAATCTTACCAGCAATGCTGGGCCCTAGACTTTTGGCGCAAGGAGCTGCTTCCCCGAGCCCAAGCCGCTTGGAGATGGCAGTTATGGAGATGATCCAGCCAAAGCTGCCAAAGCTGCCAAATGCATACAGTGGGATCACGGGAAGTGTCAGAGGTTTTCAATTCTTGGACCACGGATATCTGTGATTTTTTGGGGGACGATGTGGACTCATGGATCCTTTGATCAAGAGGAACATCTAAGAAACTGCCAAAAAGATAAACACCTTTCGGGTGTCTAGTCGGGTGCGTCTTAGGAAGCGATTGTCGAGCGGCTCAAGGAGAAGAACGATGAGGGTCGTTGCAAAGTGGCTCGGTGTGTCGACAATGGCTTGACTCCGTGGATCCAGACCTTATTGAAAGGAATGACCACCGACACCTCCAAGGATAATCCTGTAACTCCTATTGGGGTTGGCACGAAATTTCGACCCCTCAAATCTCAAGTTTCTCATGACTTCCCCTGTCAAGAAACAAGCACTTTGGGCTATCCCCCAATTTGGAAACAACACCAATTTGTTCCTGTTCATCTATCCTCTAGACACAAGCTTGGCATGGGAAGAGATGTTGCGGCTTTTGGGGGTCTACATACTTTGTTTCGATGCAGACACTTGGTTGCTGGTTGGGGATACTGCTTACTTTGATGGTTAGAACTAGTTGAACGGCGTTCCTGACTATGCGTGAATGAGGACCATTGCTGTTGACCAAGTATGGGTGGGATTTTGTTGTCTGAAGTCCAATTTGTTGCGGTGATATCTTCCCTATTCTTACTGCCACCCCTTGAAATTTCCAAAAAAGTCTCCCCTGTTAGTCTGAAAATTGGGTACCCCAACCCCTCATGGTTGATACTCCGTTTGCTGAACAAACCCATAGAGTATACGTATGGATATATATAGTATTGCTGGTTATGTATCCCACTCCATCCCTAAACATGGTGTTTGATACCCTATTTTTCATGGATTTTGATGGGTTAATCCCCAATTCGTGGACAAAGTTGATGGTTTATGACCACTTTCCCACTTCTTTTGGCCAGAAATTGGATATCAAACCACACACATCCATCATTGGGTCGGATCTTCCATTTTCCGAGCCAGTTTGATGATTTGCCTTATTTATGTAGGTACTCTTTGAGAGCTTCGACGGCACCATGCTGCACAGCATGGGCGAGTGGCTGCGGTTAGGTGCAGATCCTTCAGGCTTCCTGGAGCCAGAGGAGGTGGAGGAGTTCCTGAAGTTGCACGGCCAGGTGGCTTTGCTATGCATCATGGAAAAAACCCAATGAAATTCTAATTTCTATGGTGAGAAAATGATGCAATAGATTTAGAGGTAGCCTATATTACAGACACAGCCAAATGGACAATTTTAACCTGGAATCTGCAGTCCCAGAGCCTTCCATCCCATTGGTTCAAGTGAAGATCAGCAGCCTCGGAATTGTTATTCCGACAAACCACGCCAGTTCTCCCCATGTTGTCTTCTTGTCGATATCCTCCATTTTGGTACCTCGGTTGGCAAGACTCGGCGTTCTCCCATCCCAAACATTGGCAATGATCGGTCATATGCCCATGTTTTCCTACCTTTTTCCCCTTCTTTACAATGGTTGTACATCCCCATTTAGGTGATTTTCCTCGGTAAAAAACCATGTTTTCCAGCCATTCCCCCCCTAATCCCCTGGTGAAGCACCCCAGGTGCAAGACTACTGGCCCCGTTGGCCTGCGCATTTGGAGTTGGTGAAGGCCATCGCGTTTGGCGACAAGGCGGCCCTCAGCAATAACTTGGACAAGGCAGGGGATTTCCGTGGGAAACCATAGGGATGTTTTGATGGGATGTTTTGATGGGATGTAATAAGCAATGGGTTTGTCTGGTTTTTATGGTTGATCCAGGTTTGCAGGTGTTCATTTTCAGACAACGCCGAATATGTGCCACGGTCATGGATTATGTACCCCATAGGGGATGGTCCCCAATCCCTTTAGAGGGATTCATACACCCAGTCTCAGGATTCCTGTCATGGGAGGGATGACCTTACCCCAAAAAAACCATGGTCTGACCATGACACGTGGTTCTATCCAAAGATAGGTGATGCGCCAAAATGGTTGTTCTACTATTTACTGGTGAGAAAGATGACTCATCATTGGATTATAGGGTATACATCCTAGCTTTTGGACACAGCGATATGTTTTATTATAGTCGCATGTGGCTTTATAGATTTCAATGGAGAATCCACAAGAGCGATCCTTCCCCGGAACAGGGTTTGTGAAATTGAGCTTTGGATGTTGATTGATTATCCCATTGTACAAAAAGGTTAATGGGATGGTTTATGGGTTGTGAAACTAACAGTAGGTTTATGGTAAAATCGGCGCCATCTTTTCGTGATTCTGTGCTGTTGGGCAGTTTTGACATTTCTTTCTCTCTGGACTCTGGATCTTTGAGATATTGTACATCCTTTGCGCATACTTGTTAATATTTCCTTTGTTGCAAAATACAAAAGATATTATGGTATAGTATAGCATCTCTCTATAGACTGCAAAAAGACCAGCCTGGGCTGCCAGGCCAATCTCAACGAAGACAACATTGACGGGGACTCAAAGACGGCGAGTCTACTGGTCTTATCCATGTGGAAATGCTGGCAGCGGAGGTGATGAGTCACTGGAGAGTTGGTGAGTCACCAGATTTTTCCTGGGGATTTGATGGGACATCATGGGGATGTCATGGGGATACATTGCTGGTATCATTTTGTTGGATACCAGCAGCAAGATGATACTGGTGTGTTTGATTGTTCTTCAAGAGACGCCAAACCTTACAAGATCTTTTTGCAAACATCCTCCAAAGAGCATACCAAAAGGGCTTTCAAAAGAGCACAACACGATATCTTCAAGATCTTCATGGAAGGGCATCTGAGAGGATTGGACCAGCATCCGACAAGATCTCACAAGGACCTCTACAGGAACTTGGTCAAGATCTTTATGCAACATGCTCTGTAAGAGAATCTCACAAGATCGTTGTACTAGGACCGTCCAGGGAGCTCGTCAGCACCTCTGACAATTGACAAAACTAAGCACCACCCCACAACGATAGCGATCCTACGTGCGCAAAGTGACGACGATTGCGTGAACGATGTCAATATGAAAACCGCGCCACAACGAGAACGATCCAGTGCGTACAAAGTGACGAGAGGGTTGCGCGAGCGATATCCAACGAGCACTGGGCCACAACGAGAGTTAAATTTTCGACGTCCGAAGCAACACTACTGCGAATGTCACTGATGCATGAAGCTGAGGCATCCGAAGCGTTGCACTTGCTACGCAAAACTATTTGAACATAGCCAACCAACCCAAAAGCCACGATAGTCTGATAAAACGAGCATTTCGATCCTTTTAGAGCATCGTCCAAACTCACGGAACGCTGCGCCTTCCACGACAATGACATTGACATCCAGCAGCACTTGTCACGTCGACGCTTGCCTGCCACGCGCAGTTGCGCGCTTACCACACAAGATGAGGTTCTGACCCTAAGAGCGCCAAATCTCTCGCGATTGCCACACAAAGCAAACGCAGTTCCACAAACGGACACAGAACCCACGCGGTAACGCGCTTTTTTGCAAGAGACTTTCTTTGGGTTTTTAAAGCTATACCTCCTCAACTGGACGCGTACCCTACGTTGAACGCATGCTGAGAGATGGACCCACAGTGCCGCCAGACTCTCAGACTTTGTCATTGCACCAGCTAAACCCACAGATAGCTGTGAAATGCTGTGAAAATGTTGGGACAAACATTGCAAACGAATAATCACTGCCAGTTTCCCTATCCCAGACGGAGTTTTTGCTCAAAACTCATCCCTCAAAAACCAAAAGTCAAGCGACCACCTGAGTAGCACTGGAATGGTGGTTGTTGGCTGGGGTTACAGAAGTACCTGGTGATTTGAGATGATTCGCAGGTGGTCGGACATATTGCTGGAGAGACAACACATCGTTGTGGATTCTGGGAAGACAGTGTCTTGTCTCCAGGAAAGGCCCTGAGGTAAACCAAGAGACATTTGTGGCCCATATATCCCATGGTTTGTCGATCCAAGACCCATATTTTTCAACTTGCTTTGTTATTGTGACAGTGTTGTAGTGCCAGCTGTATCTTGCATTTCACAGGTCTGGGACAGCTGTCCTTCTGGTCGACTATAGCTGCTGAATATCATCCTGATCCCAATTTGTGCTGGTTTTCAGGTTTGGCTCCCCTACGATGACCTCGAAATCTTCAAGATGATTCTGGCACGACCCGATATTGCAGCTTGTCGCCCAAACTTTTCTCAAAAAAAAGCTTGTGATAATTTGAAATGCTGATTTTCCATCTAGAAACATAATGCTTTAATATGTTTTACATGCTTAGTGCAATCATCAGTGGTGAACCAAAACCCTAGGTCCAAAGGCTCAGTTTTACAAAGTCATTTTTCACATGGAAAAAACGGGGTGATCTCCATCCTTTCAGGATCCCAATGTCGGCGCCTACAGCTACGGATGGCATGGCTCTCACGTGCGAGCAACACCACTGGGAATGGCGCTATTGGCAGACTTGGACACAGGCACTCGGAGGGATGTCTGGTACCAGCTCTGGATTTCCAATGCAGCAGGATGCAGGATCAGTGGTTGAGCTTTTCAATGTTCGGAATGGATATATACATATATATTCTCCTTCAGAACGCTGCTTTTGGGATGCTTTGGGTCCTTCAGGTCGAAAGTTTGCAGCCAATGTTTGTTGCTACTGATTGAAAGATCAACTGAAAACATGACCGTTTTCAGCCCGGTCAATTGAGTCAGATTCATTGGCCAGTTTTCAGCTGATCTGCTGGATTCTGCAGTCAGATACACTTTCATCACGTACAGTACATCATCTATTGGCTTTCTGGTGCCAAGCATTCTGGCCAATACCCAGTTCTCCTTTGTTTTTTGGAGGCTGCTGCGACCACCTACTAGAAGGCGACTGTCGTGGCTTGGCGTTGATGTTGCCATGGAACATGTGGACCAGGGAGTCAACATGAACCAGACCCAAAAAGATCCACAAATGATAGACCATTTCCTTATATTTCCGCTTGAACATTGGTTGGACTTGTCCAATTTCCACATTCTTGATGGGGTTGGCCCGGCCATGCTTGATCCGCACCAGGAAACACCATGGTTTTCACCTTGCAATCATGTGCCATCCTGTAGATTTCCCTTTTTAATGTCCAGTATAGTAACCCCCAAAAAGATAGAAAAATTACATTATGACCATTTTGTTGGCATTTTGCTTTTCTATCTGTTTGGGGATTGCTGTGGTTCAAGCAATTCTGGGAAAGTGGGACGAACCTCGCCCGTGCGCATCCAAGTTTTGGTGGCTCCGCGCCGGGAGATCGTGGAAGTGTTGGCCAACGATCCCAGAGTGGCACCTGGGGCCAGCAGAAAGGTAGGGTGGGTGTCTCCAGAAATATATACTATATTTGTATATTCTCAACCACGAAGAATAGGGACTTAAACATCACGCCTTGGGATTCTTCCATCAAAATGAAGGGATACTGTACCTCAATTTGTGTTTAATAGGAAACAAATTATACACGAGAACCGGGTTGCGAACTTTGAAACCCCGTGGACTGGAGGCCCGAAACCCATCAAATTCCGTGGACAGATTATGGCCCAGTCGACCTATGGCCGGTGACAAGTGGATGTGCAAAGGGTCAGCATTCCAGAACATTCTAGGTCAACTCCAGCATCCTTTTCCCACTTCAGGATATCAGTCTGGTGAACTATCAATATTTTGGAAATCAATGCCAAACATTTGTTTCCTTCATACAATTACAACGCTTTCTAAGGACCTCGAAGACGTCTTCTTCGAGCACTACGAGGAAGGTGGTGAGGTTTGGCTCAGCGCGCTGACGTTCATGCAATGCAAGAGCCACATGGACCCAAGCGGCTTCAAATCTATGGCCTCACGGGAGTGGTACTCTGCCATCAGGTAAAAAGCATGGCTGCTCATAGATAGATCTCATCTCTCCAATCAATCAATCAATCAATCAATCAATCAATCAACCAATCAACCCATCAGTCAATCAACCAATCAACCAATCAATCCATCAGTCAATCATCAACCAATCATCAATCAATCCATCTTTCTATCTATCAATGTATCAGTCTATCAATCTATCGATCTATCCATCCATCAATCTATCCATCTATCCATCTTTCTATCTATCAACGTATGAATCTATCAATCTATCAATCTATCCATCCATCAATCTGTCTATCTATCAATCTGTCTATCGATTGATCTATCTATATGGTTGAGATTATTTCCATCCACCCCCAGGCACCAAATCCCAATCCCCATCCCTGGCCTCCTGTTGAGGTTATGGTGCCATCGACATGGCCAGTGCGATGGTTTTGATGAAAGCCGGCGCGCTGATGTCTCCAGGATGGGTGAAGCTCCTCGAGGATTTAGATCAAGGTGCCGCAACTACTTTTGACATTGCGGTTTTGGGGACGAGACAAGCAGTGTACCAGGTTTTTGAAGGAGCTGTAGAAGCAAGGAACCAGTAGAGTATCAGTGCATGAACAACAATCATGGCCTGAAGAATTGGTGGTCATTGCCGTGTTTTGAACTCTGCCAGGACGATGGACTCCCCTTTTTTTCCTGATTTTCTGCTTGGTGCATTTGCCCCCCCAAAAACGAGGTGTTTATGCATGTCTCATCTTTTTGGGGGGATTTGAACACTAGATGTCGATGGTTCCATAGTATCCCTTGGGGGTTTCGGACACCACAGGTCTTCAGAAGGACCTCAACGAAGCGCTTCAAGAGCAGCTGATCCAGGTTGGAGCCAAGGAAAATTGCAATTCATTAATGGGGGAAACGGCTGTTAACCAACGGATTTAATAGTGAAAATGGCTATTAGCCGCTATTTTCAGCCAAACTCATTTTTTTGATGTCGGTGTATTTTTTTTGTTGCGGCTGGTTGATTCTTGTGTTCTAAGCAATGTTTGCGTCAGATTGTTGTATGCCATGGGTTGAATGAATGTCCTTTAGGCCTGCGATTTGATGGTGATTTCCTTAATGTTTTTTGGCGATCCTGTCCACTAAGGATATTAATTTCTTCCCATAGAAATTACGTTTCTAACTTTTTGATCTCAATTACTCAGGCTCTCTGCCAATAAAGGCCAGATTGGCTTAAGGCCTTAGGCGGCTTGCGAATCTGAGTGATACTAGTAATGCCAAGTTCGTGTTAAGAACCCCCCCCAGAAGGTCTAGATCCAGGAGAAGGTTGCCCCCCCAAATAACGACCAGAAAACCAAAAATGGGACTTCAATTGAAATCAATTTACTTTCAATTGATTTCCTTTTAAATCTACTGGGCTCCACAGGAATCTGATGGTTTCCCATTGGTGTTCTCATCTTCCCGCATAGGAATCTTATGGTTTCCCATTGGTTTCCTGATCTTCCCCCATAGGAATCTTATGGTTTCCCATTGGTTTCCCAATCTTCCCCTATAGGATTTTGATGGTTGCCGATCTCACCCCATAGGAATCTTATGGTTTGCCATTGGTGTTCTCATCTTCCCCCATAGGAATCTTATGGTTAGTGAGAAAGAAGTAGCAGCACCCATGAGCAGCATGTTTAGCAGTTTGTATTGACAAGCACCAAAACCATGAGGTCAGAAACATCAGAACCAAATCACTTTTTCACCACCAACAATTGGAATTCTCCAGAAGGATGTTGATTAATAGGGGGTGACCACTTTGTGTTAGTATCCCAAAGTAGTATTGCCCAAAAAAATTGGCATCTGGGGGTTGATTAATAGGCACTGTTTAATAATATGAACTTAGCATTAAGGATATTATGACAAACAGGGACCTGGCTCTCAGATATTCATTTTGGCTCAAACACCAATCATCTTGTGCATCCGGGGTCAGTTCACTCATGGGCAATGGGATATCACAACATTTGGCGATATCCACATGTTGATATATTCAAGACTACCTCAGTACGCATGATGTGTTTGTTCACTGTCTTCAAAACTCCATTGCTCGTTGGCGATTCTTTTTTGTTTCAAAAGCATGTGCAATTTTCAAGTGGATTCTTGATTCTCCAAATCTAAGATCTGAACCCAACAATTTGATCCGTGAAATGGGCCCCCAAATCTGCATCCCCCATGAAATCCGCCCGCTCGTCCTGTGATCCTGCGCTTGGGGCAGGAACAAGAGGAAGCTGGCAACGTGAGGCGAGTTGCCACGGTTCAGCATGGCTTCAAAAAGCTTCAGTGACCAGTCTTGTCCTTGACGGAAACCAACTAGTTGGCTCCCAAGTGTTTCCAGACAACTACTATTGGCTCTCTTTTAGATAGGGTGCTGGGCCATACTTTCAATGTCATCCGAAGTCAAGCCGACTGAGTTGCGCAAAATGGACCGACTTGGAAGAGTGGTAACCTTGAAATGTCAAGTTTCCCAGAATTCCTTCATCGCGGAAAGTAAACCTCAGCGAATCATGTCAACCCCACACAGATATTGGAGGAACCGTTGAGAGCCGCCAGTTATGACAGCCATGGGTCAAGCGCAGGCAGTTGCAGAGGACAAACCAGCGCGGCTACACCTTGTATGAAGACAACAGCCATGTTCTGCGCATGAACAAATCCGAGGCCATGATGTCGAGAGCGTTCCAACCATTCGCCAAGGTAGTCCTCACAGTCTTTTGGGACAGTTTTACTACATACACAAATAAATTGGATATGGCTCATATATGGTTCATATGGATTCCGGGTCCTGCTTAAACTTTACTGCCACCGGGGTTCTTGAGCCGTGCTGCATTCAGGAGTTGGATGTTCATCATTTGTAGAACTCATGATGTGAAAGTCTGACTGGTCTTTTACTAGTTGAGCTGTTGAGTCGAGCTAGACTAGTCCATGTCCACCAGAGGGTCCAAACTTAGATGTCTTGCTCCGTAAGTACAGGTACCACTGAGAAGAAATCAATGGCCCACATGACTGAGATTCCATCTCTGGAGTGCATAGCGGCATAGCGGCAGAGCGTCACAGGTTTTGAAGAGCCGAATTGAAGGTGAGAAGGAGGTCAAAGAGTGGTATGGCATTGTCACTCGAAAACTGGCTGGGATGTTCATCCCAGCTGATTTTAGTGGGTCTGATGCGATCCTGAGCTCCTTTTATTGAGTTTGTCCAAAAATAGGGGACCCCATGCCAATCCAATGGTTTCCGAGACTCTTTTTCCAAACTATTAAATGTCCAGATCTTCACCGATGTCGGGAGGAAGCCACATGAATCACATTGTTGGGTTCTCCATGGTTATGATCCACTCCATTCGAAGGCGCAGTACATTCCCAGCATTGACCAAGGTGAAAAAAGGCTCCTTGGTCTTCACTTCGCCCAAGAGCTTCCCTCCCAACTACTGTCGTGCAGCCCACGCTTTGGACTCGGCGTTGAGGACGCCCCGGAGCCGCAGAGATGGGGCAGAGATGGGTCAGTTGAGTGTTGTTGGTTAGTTGGGAACATGAGTTACACTCTGGTGATTTAACATGGCTATGGAAAATGGCCCATTTATAGAGAATCTATTATGATTTGTATCCCCCCTCAAGAATGGTGATTTTCCACAGGTACATTAAATATCCAGACAGTACTATACCCCTGACATAAGCGGCATGTCACTTTATCAAGGGGTGCCGTGTTGCACCATGGATGGAAAGACTTGGGTCACTCAAGCTGGATGCCAAAGTGGCCAGGATTTGAGAACCAGAAGTTTGTGATCCAACCCAGAAACCCACCGGCATTTTCTCTCAGTTTTCCTGATGATATACCTAGAGCTGCAACTGGCCATCTAGTACTTGGATGAACATCGAAATGATAAGTGGTGTGTAGCCATGTTTGCAACATTTTGCAACCCATAAATCAGTGGGATTTATTCAGTTGTTGGACTTCCTGTGACTTCCTGTCAGTTGGCAGGAAGCAACTTGGACGGGGAGCTGTTTGTCGCTTGGCGGGACATGAGGCATACACGTCACCTGTCATCACTTTGCACCAAAGTCGCATTGTCTTAAGCCGGCTGAAGCATTGCAGCCTGACACACTGTTGGTAACAGACTGCTTGTGCCTGGTTCTATTCGTTTTTGATACCCCTCACAATTGTTGGTTCCATCGATTTGTGATTGTTGGATTCGATATCATGTTGTAAACCCGATAATGAACCATCCCTAAGATTGCCATAGACGGGTGGTAAAAACCGTCCCCAAATGGAAGGTTTCTTACTGGGTTTACGCCATGATACCCAAATCATGCTCGCAAAGGTCGCATCTTGGATTTCTTGCCCTTCTACGAGTTCAACCGCCGTAGAGTCCCACGATCCACGCCCCTGGTCTTGAGCAGAAAGGTCTTTCCGAAAGCGATGGTTTTCTCAAACCTTAGCTTCTTGATCATTTCAAATTGATCGATTCCTGCAGTTTTTGGTCGTCCATTTGATGTCAATTTGAAGTGGGGACAGCACTTGGGGTTGCATTGAGGGGTTCCCAAGTTGGAGCCTTCTGGTGGAAAATCCTTAGACCGGAGGCCTCTTGCTTTTGACTGAGGTTCCACAAGCAGGTGGACGTGTTCGGTCGACCTCTAGCCCCTTGCATCTATGACACCCACCAGTTCATGAGGAAGATCCAAAAGAAGTTGGAGGCACAGATGGGCTTCAACTTCCATCCCTCCATCAAATTGGTTGCCTTTTTCTGTGTGCTACACTTACTGGGTGACCAGCAAGTCCCGTTCCATCTCCAGTCTTTTTCCATTTTTGCGCGCAGGAAGCAGAAGAAGAATGCGAGATCTTGGAGGAGGGAAGGGATGAAGAAGCTGATGCTGCAGAAGCCGAAGGTAAAAAAGACGACTTTCCCGAAATCAACGAAACCTGTTGGGCTCAGGAGCCACATGATGTGCTGTTGTCATGGCAGGAATTCTGCGTTGTTGGATACGAATCGATTGGTCTGGACACGGTGGAAGGGTTCACTGCCTTTGGGACAAAGCATCCAAAGGTTGTAGCCGTCGCATGCCTGGGACATTTGAGTGCAAAGATTCAACAGTTTTTGCCATTGACAATTTTTATGCTTTGTGGCATGGAATTGAAATGCGGGGCATTTTATTTTGCAAGTTTCTTTCTTGGGTGGTTTCGCGGGGTCAGGGATTTCGGCATGGTATTCGCATCCCCGGAACTTCTTTGCAGGACACGTCTCTGCGACTTGCTGAAGACGCAGTTGATCTCCCTGATGATGGAGAGTGAGACGTGGTGTACCATGGTATAATTCTCCTGCTTAGGCGGATTCCTGCAATTCCTGGTGACAAACTTCAGGGGTTCAATGCCCGATTTTTTTTTCAAATACCATTCTGTATCATTTTACAGCATTTTCAGATATGATTTTACGATTTTGTTTGTTTTGGAGGTCGAAAACCGTGGCAAACTCAGCTGGGACAGATCAGATCCGCTGGACTGATCGGATCCGCGCATGGCAGGGTGGCTTGTGGTGCTACCAAAGGTAGACCCACGATGATGATCCACCAGCACAAAGCAAGTATCACCAGCATTGGCAAAGGTCATCAACGGTTGCTGATACAGCATCGAAGTTGTTGTGGCTTAAGTACCTATTTCTTTGTTCTTGATCTACATACATTTCCATATGATCATGGTCATGATCATGGTCATGATGGCACGGGTCCTTTCAACTTCATGGGACTTTTCCATCCCAGTCCATCGCGCAAGCGGTGTCAAATCGGCCCAGCCGACCTGTTGGGAAGATCTGGAGGCCAGCTGGGCGGATTTGTAGCTCCGTTTAGGACACGGCTCCTGCTTCAAAATAGTGGAACCTCCAGCCGATCCGGACGATTTTTTTGGTGGGGTGGTGGCTTCGCTGAAAAGAGGTGACGAGCTTGCTTGAGAGGTCCTGTGGGCGCCGGTCACTGACTGGTTGGGGCAGCAGCGGGGCGATTTCTTGAGAAAACCCACCTCTAGACAGGCTCTACCTTTTTAATTACCTGACTCCACTCTGGCCGAAGCAATGTTTCCGTGGCACTCGAGAAGTTTGGTCCTCGGAAGGGAAAGCATGATGGGTGGGTGTGGAGCTTGTTTCCCATCCTAGATGGTGTTGGGTTGTGTGTGGATCACAGAGGCTTGACTTCTGGGGGCATCACAGGAGCTTGATTCCTTGAGATCGGATAGTTTCGCTGGAAAGATGACTAACTTTGTGGTTTCTTTTGCTATTTTTTCTCCAGGTCCCGGTGAGAGTCAAAAGGGTCGACAGACCCAGATTCACCACGCATCGGCGCTTGCAGCTTGCAGCTCAAATGAAGAGCGGCCACATGATGGGCAGGTTTGAATCTATGCCTTCGAAGATTGTGAATGAAGTCAGAATCTATAGACTTGGCTTCGGAGTGGATTGGTGAAAGAGCCTAAGATGACGGAAGTTTTTGGCCTAAAAGCACCTGCCTCATGGGTATTTGCCACTCCGCCCGAAATCTGCGAACTTTTTGGGGTGCACAACCCACTTCTTCATTTCAATCAACCTTAGAAGCCCCATCTTCCCTGGAAAACTGGTCTTCCAGGGGTTAGGTTCCAGTGAAGCATGCTTGTTTCATGCCCCAGACCCAATTCAAATTCCAAGATTTGCCAAAATCAGCTCCAGACTGGGTCACATCTGGGCCCTCTTGGGTGTCACCGACCTCGTCCAACCTGCCGTTTGAATGGTGGAATTTCTGGATGACCTTCAGAACCCCCAAGCTCACAGCTGCAGACAACGACTTCTCGCAGAGCTCCAGGTGCCGGGGCATGTTGGTTTTGGTGGACAGTGTACCGAATATATGGACCTACATATAATATATATATATAAATATGAATATATATATATATATATACTCCTAATATTTATATACTTTGTATACTATGATTATTGTACCTATAATATGTAGGTGTATATATATATAGACATTTATAATCACATGTGCATGAAGACTACACAATACAACATCCCATGGTTCTTGGGTATCCAAGCTTGACAGCAAATCAGGTGAATTCATCCCCCCCAGAATCAGAAGGGAACAGCAATTTCAAGACATATGCCCTACTTTCCCATCGAAAAAAAATGGATTTCTCCACTTTTCAATGGAAAAAACATGTGGTTTCCCGTTTCAAGAACAATCCTGGGACCCAACCCACTGACACCAAGAGTTGGTTCACCGGAGGCTGAACGACAGGAACTTCAAGAGGATGGGCTTCACTTGTTTGAGACCGCGCGCTTGACCCGGTGCCCTGGGGTTGAAATTTGGGTTGTGGTGCACCAAGGTGCGGTTGAAGGGGATACGTTTCCTGAAAGGATGAAGTTGAAATCTGAGATTTGGGTTTTTTCACTGGTTTGAGGGGGTGATATGGTGTGGATGATTGAATTCACTGCAATTTTAATGCAGGCTCAGCTTTCGGCAAGGGGGTGAATGATAGTTTCAAACACGCAGAAACCGATGTATCTACATTTACAGATATCCCAGCAGAAGCCATGCCATGCTAGTTCGAGTGTCTCCCATGGACAACTGAATACCCCGAAGTAGGGGACTTTCCCATCACAGTTGGACAACAAAAACAGCCGTTCCCGTCGCCGAACTCCCAAAGCAAGGAAGCTCAAACCAGTCACACTCCATGTGATGGTCATCCATCATCATCCATTGTTAGTGGTTCTATCATTGAGTCTATTGTATCGGTTTGAAACCGACATTTTACCGGGTGCATCCCATTGTTGATGCTTTTCTGCCACCTGTTTGCATGTTTTTTTCTCAATTGTCTATGGATGTTCCAGTGTTCCAGAGCTCTATTATCATCGTTATCATTATTATCGTTACTATCATTATTATTGTTATTATCATTATTCCTATCATCGTTACATCATCATTACTACTTTTAGCATTCTTATGATTGTTGTTATTTGCATCTTACAAACTTCAGCCCATAAAACGGCCTCTGGAGTTCTCACCTGCTTCTTTCCCCATGGAACCCTGAGGTTTTTGCAGGGCAACAATGGTTCGGCCGAAGAGGCCGCAAACCACTTCCGGCGCATGCTGGAGTGGTACCGGAAGGCGCAGCTTTTTTGTCTGCATGGGTGCGTCTGAAAATGGCGTATTAGGGAAAATGATGATGATGATGATGATGATGATGATGATGATGATGATAATGGATGATCCACCATGTTTTTTTGGGCTCTATTTTCAGACAAACCCAAATGACGTAGTGGCATTCCATGTGAGTATGAGGATCCCTTTGAACCACCCTTATGACTATTCCAAACGCTAACGAAAGGGATTCCCTGACTTCCCTCTCCATTTTTGCATTTCAGTATGGAACAATACCTTTGTCTGGTGCAGTGAACCGCCAGGCGGACATGAACAAGAAGCGCCTGGTGCTAGAAGGTCAAGAGTCTTGGCAGCCGTGGCCTGGGAGAACTGATGTTTGGATCCGTCGGTGAGAAAATTGGGTTGTAAGTCATATCTGTAATTTTTTGATAAACCGGGGACATGTTGGGTTATATATGGATGGGAAAATGGCAACTTTGTTTGAACCTCCAACAATTGGGAGATATTTGGTTGCAACATAATTCATATAAGGTGTTGCAATCCAGTTCGTATTCATCAATCCTAACTTCAGATATGATGCCAAGTGAAACTAGGGTGAAGTACGATCCAGAGCGCCTTCCAAAAAATCGATCTCACAGTTTTATCATCTTCTATCTTTCCACTCATTTTTCGACCCCATCAACCATCCTTTGCAGCAGATATTTGGGTCCTGGGCTTCCGTGAAAGCTGTGGGCTTTCGGAACCAAGTGCCAAGGCCTGGAATGTGGATTGCGTGGAGGGCGGCCGCAAGCTCTTCGAGATGATGTGCATCGATGCTACCCGCCAAAGCCCTGATGGAACCATGTGCCTTGGTTATTGAAGCCATGGCCATAGAAATAGTTGATTCTCCCATTAAAAATGGTGATTTTCCGAAGCTATGTTAGTTTTTTAGAGGGAATTTTGTATCCCTGTTTTTTGGGGAGTTGGGTGGGTGGATGATACTTGGAGAATTGCATGTGTGTGACATAACATGGAAAGGAAGGGGATTCAGCTCTGGAGCTGGTGTCTGAGTTCTTGCAAGGATTTTGGGGAAGGAAGAACCAAACCCGTCTCGCGGATGTTTTTCTTGTTTTTCGGGATTTAACTCAAGCTAGAGGGAATTATAGTGCATCATGTTTTACGTCTTTTCTAGATCATAAACTAAATAGAGTTTCTGGGTGTATCCATTTCATTCCGTTTCCATACTTTCATACAAAAGAAATTAAACTCGCCATTTTTGAGGACTCTGTCTCAAACGGAACGAGAGTCGGGCTTCATCCTCAATCCTCATCAGTTGATCCCCATGGCTGTGAAGGCTTTGGATACAAAGAGATGGTTTGGTGCAAATCGATGAGATCATGGCCGTGACCGACGAGGCAGTGCTTGTTGGGTTTCAATGTCTGGGTCTGGGACTGGTGCACAGATGCAACGCACGCAAAATCTGAACGGAACCATGAACTTTGGAACCTGCAGTCCTTGCTGCTGTTGGGTTCCGAAGCATGAACCAAAAATTTACAGGAACCACCCCATTTCCAATTGTGAAAACCACCTGTTTTCTATAACATTTCCAGAAGATCAATCCAGTAACCGACATTATCCCTCTTATCAAAACAACTGTTTTGGCTCTCTTTTTTTTGTAACATGGATTGATTAACTGTTGGGTTTCAATCTCTGGGTCTGCAAAACCGTGCCTTGTTTGGAACGGAACTGGAACCCCTTTGAAATCCTGGAACCTGCTGGGTTGCAAAGCTGGGTGATTGTCAACCCAGCACCCAGGATTAATACACCCCCAGTTTGCTAATGCAGGGGGTGACCGATTTCAATAGTCATTTATCACTATTTTTGCTGTAACCCCCCAAGGAAGAATCATGTCTTTTATGTTCGAAAGTGGCATCATGGTTGGGTTACTGTTGCCATTATAACTTGGGTTGGTAACAACAAAACAAATCAAAACCATCCAAACCCCATTAGAAACAAGAGGCGAGACTCTCTGTTTGAAACAGCTAGTTTTCCTGTGTTTTCCTGATTTTTTGATGGATTTGAATGGTTTCTTACTGATTAAGACACACCATCAAAAAGAACCATTACACCATTACACACCATTAATGAGCACCATTACACACCATTAATGAACACCATTAATGAACACCATTAATGAACCATCAAAAGCAACCATCAAACACCATGAAAAAACTACCCTTGCGCTTCGCTGTGAGCCCAGGACTTGGTCCATCGGATGAGTCTGATCTGTGACCTGGCGAGACCAAAGAGATTACATAAAACCTATCTATCTATACGTGGTCTATACGTGGTCTATATATAGTCTATGTATATATATATATGTATATATATATATGTATATATATATATATGTGTCTATCTAATCTATCTACAAATCTATCCACTGGCTGTTGGCCTCGCACATTTTGATTGTTTTTTGAAAACTACAATTTGGGATGATGATCCCAACTGATATGTTTCTGGTCGAAATCGCCAACAGAAACAGCTATGACAGAAATGCGGGTTCATGGAAAACAGGGTTTCAGCCTCTTTTTCTGCAGTGAACTTCCTGTTTTCCTGCAACATTTTGGCATTTCCCACCCCTTAGGGACGATTGGGAGGTCATCCAACAAATCATTCCACCTAGGGGTGTGTCCAATCATAAACCCCAAATGGCGAACTATGGCAATGGGTCTACGTCAGTGCGGGGGTTTTCTATACTTGTTCTTTAAAATGTAAAACAAGATCCCTTTTGTAACGCAAAAGTGGACTCCAACAGAAGATGTCCAAAACTAAACCAGGGTTGCTACTTGGTGCATCCCAATTTGTAAGTGGTTAATCATCATTTAAAAATCGATAACACCTCACTAATCTAGGTGGATTACTGTATTTCACACGTGCCATGGTCAAAACACGATATATTTTTCCACAAGGGCAGAAATTGTCATCACCCATTTTCGTAGGGGGTAGTAATCCAATTATGGGATGGATGACAACACCCTACGTGAAATGGTCAAGAGTTGGATTGTACAGCCAGTCCTTGGGGGATGGTCCTGCCTCCATTCATGTAAGGTTTCGATGGCAATCTTTTTCTTAGTTTTTCCCCCTTCAATCTCCCTCAATAGGGATTAATATACCAATTTCTCTCGTAAACCTATTTATGACCCATCCCCAACGTTACCATAAATGGATTGTAAATATCATGCCCAGATGAATCCAAACGGTAGGTGTATTATTGGGTTTACCACAGAATATGATAGGGAATCTTAATGACCATGACCAACAATATTCCAATGCATATCCAATTGATACAGGGATTACTATACCGATTCATATCCCTATGTATCTATACATACCCCCAGGCCGGGGGTGGCGGCCAGAGGCTTATCATGTCACCAACTATTTAGGGTTTGTTTGGGGTTTGTTTAGGGTCTATTAAGGGTTTTATTTAGGTTTTTTAGGGATTTTACCACGGTTTTGATAAGATTTTACTTTCAAGGCTTACTTAGGGTTTCATGTCACATTTCGGTTTTAGGATTTGTGGTTTCGGGTTTGGGGTTTTGCGTTTTGGAAACAAGTCTCGTCAGCGGTTCGGCCAAACCGCCCACATCCCAAAATGGATAAAACACTGGCCCTGCGAAGTCAAAAAGCACTTCCCCGGGCAGCACCCCCTTCCTTGCCGTATGTATATATATACATATATTATATTATATTATATAAATTATATTATATATGTATATATATATATATGTACATATATATATATGTATATATATATATATGTATATTATATGTAATATAATAGAATATAATATAATACAATACAATATAATATAATATGATATAATAGAATACAATATGATACAATATAATAAAATTTGATATAATATGATACAATATAATATAATAAAACGCAATGTAATATAATACAATATAATACAATATAATACAATATAATATAATATAATATGATATAATATAACAAAATACAATATAGTATAATATAATATGATATAATATAATACAATACAATACAATACAATATAATACTATATATATATATATACAATATGCAATTGACAATTAATTAGTTTCTTGACATATCTGAGTATTCGGCATCCAAATTTCTCTTTCGTTCAGTCAGTGATCTAAGATTTATGTTGATTGGATGGTACCAACTTGTAGTGCAAAAGCTTCACCGGGCTCCAATCTGGGCAACCAATAGGATAAACCCTTATCGGGTATTTAAGATGTTCTTTTTCCTACATATTGTAGATACGACTGGCTATTGTTTCATCTGACCGTTCATGGGGGGAGCGACACGCTCGAGGTGCGGAAGTTTCCACAAGCACATCCCTATGAGCGGCAGATGTTAAAAATACTAGATATACGGTTCTTTATCTATACGAAAGAACCTCAGCAGTACGTGTGCCTGCTCGACACCTCTAGATTTTTGGAACGTATCTGTCAGGTACTCCCTAGAGCTCGCGCCCTTGAACTGCGACGGACGCGCGGCAAAGCCTTGAACAAAAGGAACAAAAAGCAACAACGCAATGACAATTGTTGCTGTTTGTTCGAAAGTGAACATGACGAAGGTAGTGGCACACCGACCGGGTCCTTATGGCTTCTTCGTGGTGCGGAGCGAGGAAACAATGCGACCATAAAATGGCATCGACACTATATGTCCATCAATAGATCTGCCGTACCGGCTCCGCTATTTTTGCCCGAACGCGTAGCAAGGGTTCCCGCAACAACAGCCTACTCATCTACACCCCGCTGATCTGAGACTCGAGTTTGGTCCTCTGACACTCTGGGGGTCTTGACATTCCAACATGGTTTCATGACGTGTCGAAAGTCATTTTGTGTGGCAGGCGCAACGCTTTCGCATCGTTTTCAAGAGTTGAGTTGCATTTCTCGTGGCAGACGCAGCACTTTGGATTCGATCCCGAAAGTTTTTCCGTTCCCAGAGGCTCCACAACCCCAGTTGGTGCCAGCTGACGGTTCGAATCAAGAATGCCGTCGGCTGGTCGCGACCCTAGCTACCCCCTCTTGAGCGGTCGAAACCACTGTGAGAACCACTGTCTTGAGCTACTCACAGGACATTCATCATTCATCATGGCATCATCGTGGCTTTCGGCCCAGCATTTTTGCTTTTCGCTTCCATATTCTGACGCAGGTCGCTCTGGAGCGAAATCGCGGGCTTCAAGACCCAAGAGGAGAGGAAGTAGTGGACAGGGGATGGGGATTTGTTGCTGGATGTGTTGCTGGATTTTCATTTTCCTCCCCATGGCCCATTCAGACCGTGCATAGAAAACCTACGCAGACTATACCTGTTCTGGTCTATGAATCAATGTGGGTCCCCACCCACCTAAGGATTACCACAGTGACAGCTGCGCACGACCCTGATGGGCGAGGCTCTTAAATTTTCGCAGATCTTTGGACGTGAGCACTCCGATTCCGAGTCGGGTGGTGATGACGGTAAGCCGGAGTACATTGCCCCAAGCTCAATGAGAACAGAAATCTCTGTTTGATTTTCAGTACAGATGCAAACTGCGAAGACATGGCTTGTGGGAAATATTCAGATAGCTGACGTTGTGATCCTGATCCTTCGATGTCGCCAGGACAACCCGTTTGGGCTCCGGACGTTCTCAGATTGGAAACAGTAATTCAACACAAGGCACGAAGCAAGAGCTATAGAAAAGTCACACATTGCATCATGTTGCTTGTTTCATCTTGTTTCTCTTCGAACAAAACTGAAAGCATACCCCGCCGCAGCCGGTATTTTCGAACCACTGCCCAACGAGGCATAAAGGTTGTGCCCCGGGGTGGGGTGGCGGTCTTGATTTTTTTTGTCTTTAGTGTCTGTGTCTTACCATGTAGTACTTCTGCGCAGGACATTGAACAAACGTAAGAAAATGGTTTGGTATTCAAATGAACAGGTGGTTTGTGGAGAACAGATCATCCAGATACAGCTGATACGCCTTGAGTTTGAATCATGTTGACTCTATCGCACGACGCATGCAAGACCTCCTTCGTCATTTTTGCTGGCAGGCGCAGTACTTTAGACGTGTCGTGTTGCGTGTTTTTGCGAATCGCATTGTCAGGGCTGCGTCCAGGAGTGAAAATGTGCAAATCGTGTGGCAGGCGTGGCATTTTCTGACAGGTGATGAAAACTGACGGAAGCCTCGCACGAAATGCTCGTTTTGGATTTTCAAACGAGGTGGTAATGTCGCTTTGCGTGGCAGGCGTGGCACTTCGTGACCTTCCAACATGTGAGATGTGATGAAAATTGGCGGAGGCCTCGCACTAAATGATCGTTTTTGTCTTTCCAACATGTCTTGTCTCGATTCTCTGGCTTTCTTGTGGAGTCGCCGTGCCAAAGCTCCAAGACCTCCTGGCTTTGGGGTTTCCGAAGAGGTTGTTTGTGTGGCAGGTGTGGCGCTTTGTGAGACTCTCACGTGTCTCGAAAAAGTGTCCCAAGTAGTTTTGTGTGGCAGGCGCAATTTTTTTGCATCGTTTTCAAGAGTTGAGTTGCATTTCTCGTGGCAGACGCAGCACTTTGGAGACCTCCTTCGTCATTTTTGCTGGCAGGCGCAGTACTTTAGACGTGTCGTGTTGCGTGTTTTTTGCGAATCGCATTGTCAGGGCTGCGTCCAGGAGTGAAAATGTGCAAATCGTGTGGCAGGCGTGTGACAATTGTGAGCATGTGATTTTGCGTGGCAGGCGCAGCATTTGGTGCAGATCCGTCGCGTGTGATGCGGCATTTTGCGTGGCAGGGGCAGTATTTGACGGAGTTGCAGCTCACTTCTGTCGACTTGACCTTCTCCACTCCCCACTCTCCACACTACACATTCTACACTCCATACACTCCATACACTCCACGCTCCACACACTACACTCCACACTCTACACTGTACACTTTCCCACTTCACTCTCCATACTCTACACTTTACACTCCACTCTTTGTGCCCCACTCTTTGTGCCCCACTCTCCACACTCCACTCTCCACTCCACACTCCACACTCCACACTCTACACTCTACACTTTACAGTCCACATTTTGCACTCCACTCTCCACAGTTTACACTCCACACTCTACTCTTTACACTCCAATCTCCAACTTATCACTCCATTCTCCACACTCCACATTCCACACTCCACACTCTACACTCCAAATTTACACTCCACACTCCACACTCCACACTCTACACTCCACACTCTACACAACACACTCCGCGCACTACATTCCACACTCCACACTTTGCACTCCACTGTCCACTCTCCACACTTTGCACTCCAACTTTGCACTCCGCACTTTACACTCCACTCTCCACTCTCTACACTTTACAGTCCACACTTTACACTCCACTCTCCACACTCTACACTCCCTACTCCACACTCAACACTCTACACTTCACACTTCACTCTCCATACTTTACACTTTACACTCCGCTCTTTACACCCCACTCTCCACTCTCCACTGTCCACACTCTCCACTCCACACTTTACACTCCACTCTCCACACTTTACACTCCAACTTTACACTCCACACTCCACACTCCACACTCCACACTCTACACTCCACACTCTATGCAACACACTCCACACACTACATTCCACACTCTACACTTTACACTCCACTCTACACTTTACAGTCCACACTGCGCACTCCACTCTCCACACTCTACACTTTACAGTCCACATTTTGCACTCCACTCTCCACAGTTTACACTCCAATCTCCACACTTATCACTCCACTCTCCACACTCCGCACTCCACACCCTATACTTTACACTCCACTCTCCAGCCTCTACACTTTACAGTCCACTCTCTACACTCCACTCTCTACACTCCACTCTCCACACACTATTCTCCACTGTCGACACTCTCCGCTCCACACTTTACACTCCACTCTCCACTCTCCACACTTTGCACTCCAACTTTGCACTCCACACTTTACACTCCACTCTCCACTCTCCACACTTTGCACTCCAACTTTGCACTCCACACTTTACACTCCACTCTCCACTCTCTACACTTTACAGTCCACACTTTATACTCCAGTCTCCACACTCTACATTCCCTACTCCACACTCTACACTCTACACTTCACACTTCACTCTCCATACTTTACACTTCACACTCCACTCTTTACACTCCACTCTCCACTCTCCACTGTCCACACTCTCCACTCCACACTTTACACTCCACCCTCCACTCTCCACACTTTACACTCCAGTCTCCACACTTTACGCTCCAACTTTACACTCCACACTCCACACTCCACACTCCACACTCCACACAACACACTCCACACACTACATTCCACACTCTACACTTTACACTCCACTCTCCACACTTTACACTCCAACTTTGCACTCCGCACTCCACACTCCACACTCTACATTCCACACTCCACACTTTACACTTCACACTCTACACTCCAAAACCCCACCAATCCACACTCTACAGTCTACAATGGTAGGGACACAGGGGACGAAGGTACAAGACTGTTGCAATAGTTTGTCCTGCATAAGTGTTTATCGTGATTGCATTCGGGTTCGTTGGCTGCATCTTGTTTTTTGGACAGGACGGAACCTCGAAGCCCTCAGCCGACACCCAGAAGCAGAAAGTCGAACTGCATTTCCTGAGGCGCGGAATCAAACTCTATCCCTGTGTGTTCCGCCCTTGGATTAGAAGCTTGTTGTTATAATCCCTGTCTGGGCAAACGTCCTTACTTGGACAGGCGCTGGCAAAAGGGCGAGCTGACGGCTTCATCTCGCCAGGCCTTCTGTTGCCAAATTGGGCCGGCAAGAAACATGCGCGACGCGCGTATGAAAAACACGCGGATTCGGATGTTCATCAGAATGGGCATTACTCCTGATCTGTGACAATGGGGAAGTAGATCTTCAAGCGGAGCAGCATACAAACATAAGTTTATACGCGTTTAAACATGTTTTGACGCTGCTCTGCAGCTGTCAGGTCCCGACAGAGATGGCAGAGCGCATCAGTTCCTATATCTGATGGCTGAGAAGGCCGTTTGGCAAACAGTCTTGCACGAAAAGTTCCTGACCGCGGCAAGCGGACGAGTTCCCTGTCAGGCTCAGTAAGCTCTGACAACAGCACCCTGCCGTCCTGCAGGCCGCGGAACGCTGATCAGGCGAGGCATAACGTTTTCCGTCTTGTCTACTGATTTGCTTTTGGTATGAAGAACAACAAATATGACAATCCCAGATTCCGACTTGTCTTGCAAGCACAGCAGATTGCATGTTGCAGCATGTCTCTGTCACCTAGCATCTTGCCAGTTAGGTCAAGCAGAGGGCCCAAAAGAAGAGCCTCACTGACAGACGAAGCAAGGCGGTAAAAATAACAAGTGCCGCGGCTGTCTGAATTCATCAAGGGCATTGTAAGAAATCAGCCGTCCTTTGAATCTAGCAGTGCCCAAAAACTTATGAATCCATGGCTGCAGTCGGGCTCGAAACCCTGAAGCCTTTAGTCACGACGCCCCAAAGTCCGGAGCTTGCAAGAAATAAGGGGTTTGAATATGTAGCACTAACGTCATCCGAAAGACAATTCATTTTACGATAGGCCCGAAACAAATCTTGAACTGACTACTATTCTGCCGCATCCAGGTGGCATCAGCGAAAGCATGGTCGTCTACACCTTGGTTCGACACCGTCCGGCACTCTGGATACAAAACCAAGCAGCGCACCGCTATTCGCCGCCCAGGTGTTCTACTCGGACTGGTTCGCTGGCACCTGCGAGGAGAATTTTTTTCCGGGCATGGCTTGTCCATGTATGGCACCATGCATCCGAAACCCATCCAGGAATGTCGGGGACACTTCCCCGGCGTAGGCTACCACCCTACCTACCCGGGGGACAATGAAGTGTACCTGTACCGACGCCTAAGAGTCCTGAAGGACAGGTGAGGAGCGAAAGAGTCTTTGCAAACAGTAAGCATACTGCCGTTTCTCCCAAAAGTATACGAAGAAAAAGTCAATCAAAAAGCAAAAACGGAAAAAAAGAGCTTAGAGCTTATGTAACTACCCCAAGAAGAAAATGACCAGCGCAATGAGGCAAGCATGGGTGTTAATGTAATGATTTCCTTGCTTGGTGTTGCCGTTTGTATTATATATTCTGTTTTTAGTTAGGCACACCCCCCTTGGTAATCATTCATTTTTTTGTGGGGAACGCGTGGAAGGAACAGTAATTGGTGGAGAAAAAAAAGCTTTGCCAGTCTGGGCCAATCTTTACTTTTCCTCCGACATGTAGAAAAGCAACGCCGTTGGAATGACGGGGCCCGGGGCCCCAGAATTTTGAAAAACTTTGACTTTGATCCTTGCGGAAATTAGAAAGACAATGTCGTCGGAATACTGCCCCAATCCCAGATCTTTGACATCTCCAACTCTGATACTCTATGGACCAGAAAACCAACTTGTCCTCGAACCCTGGAACTTAAAAAAAGAACTTTTTATAGCAACAGACTGAAGCTTACAATGCCGGCAGCCTCCAGGCCAAACTTGCGTTTAGAATTATCTTATCTTATCTGATATTTTTCTATATTAGTATATTGAATTATATTTTAGTATATTAAATCATATTTTAGTATTTTTCATCATTCTCAGAATATTTCAGTATATTACATTATATTTCAGCATACTAGACTTTATTTTAGTATATTATATTATATTATTTTAAATTATTTTTTAGTATATTATATTGTTATTTAGTATATTATTTTATATTCTAGTATGTTGTAGTATATTTTAGTGTATTATCTTATATTATATTATTTTAAATTACCTTATATTATATGGTTTTAAATTAACTTATATGATATTGTTTTAAATCAAAATATATTGTACTATTTTGTATTGTACGATATTATTTTGTTTTATACTATATTTTTGAACTTGAATCAATTTATTTTATATTGCATTACATTTTTTAATTTATCATACTATTTCTATTATATATTTAATATTATATATACTATTTAATATATAATGAAAACTATTTAATATATGATATATAATATATAATATGTAATATAGAATATTTCATATATATAATATATAATAATTAATATGATATAATATGAAATATGTAATTTAATATATAATATTTATGTATTATAATATATAATATAACATATATACAAACATACATATAAATATACACACAAAGTGGGGCCCCCAGATAGCCAAGTTGAAGTATGTTTGCTTATTATTTAAAACAACTTAGGGCATGACCCTGACCCATGACCATCCCTGCTGGTGCAACTGCGACAGGTGAACTCCGAGAGATGCACCTGGACAGATGTAGCGAGGAATCACAGCGCCTGGTGAAGTTCGTTCAGGTGGTGGTTGTTGGGGACCTCATAGGATTTATTGGGATTTCATGGTGGGATTTAATCGGATTAATTGGGATTCAATGGGATGTAATGGAGATTAATGTAGATTAATTCGCATCTAATGGGATTTAGTGGAGTTTTAAAGGGGATTAATTGGAAATTTAATGGGATTTACAGGGAATATTACCGGATATAATGAAATACAATTGGGATATATCACCAGCAATATGTTTGGCTGTGTCATGATTGACCAGTGAATATGAGGTTTTCCCCGATTTTGCAGACAAACCCATATAAAAGCAACCACCGTGAGTATGTTAGTGATCATAGCCACCAGTTCCATGCATTTTTCCCCAACAGCGTTAGCTTAGGGGTCTCAGCCCAGATAAGGTTCGGTGCGGTTCCGGTGTGGGTTGACGGTTCCGGAAGGTTCCGGAAGGTTCCGGGAGGTTTCGGTGCGGTTCCGGTGCTGGTTCCGGGCGGTTCCGGGCTGGTTCCGGGAGGTTCTGGACAGTTCCAGTGTTGGTTCGAACTGGTTCCGGGAGGTTTCGGTGCGGTTCCGGTGCTGGTTCCGGAAAGTTCCGAAATGTTGCGGTGCGGTTCCGGTGCTGGNNGTTCCGGGAGGTTTCGGTGCGGTTCCGGTGCTGGTTCCGGAAAGTTCCGAAATGTTGCGGTGCGGTTCCGGTGCTGGTTCCGGGCGGGTTCCGGAAGAAGCTGGTGTAGGTTCCGGGCTGGTTCCGGGAGAAGGTTGTGGTGTAGGTTCTGGGCTGGTTCCG
>BGPT01000917.1:108081-137641 GCA_003297045.1 Symbiodinium sp. clade C Y103 | reverse complement strand
TGGGTTTGTGATGGTCCGGGTTGGTCTCCGGCTTTTGGGAGTTATAGATTGGAGTCATGCAGGCTGACTGGTTCCTGAGTCAGTTCAAACATGAAATCGGGCCTGTTGCCACGGTTGAAAGTTGTTTTTTTTTCCGAACCAACTGCGCTGTTGGGCATACAGCCTGGGCTTATTTTTTTATCCAAATGCCATGGCAGGTCCGCGATCTCACGGGTTTAAACATCTCTGCGGTGGTGCGAAACCGTGCGGTGATGAAACGCAGCTGGGCTGTAGTCTCTTTGGGATGGCTGGCAAGTGGAAAATGGAGACCATTCATGGTCTCAGATGAGACTACCGAGTCTACGGATCTCAGTTTTTTTTGTGTAATCTCTGGGCAAATGGGAGATCTCTTTTGTGTCTTGCGCCCATTGCTAAGGCCTTAAGGGGGCTCTAGTTAGGTGCTGAAAACAAGCGAATTGGAGGCGTTATTTGACACTTTGGGCTGGGAGTCTAAGTATGAAACCCAGGGCTCCACTATTTTGAGCTCCATCATATCCATATCGATTGTGTGAGACCCAACTTCGAGACCAATTTGAAGAATTTGGAAAGATGAACTTTTTGCACACAGCTGTGTGGCTTACAGCGATTCGTTGTGTTTGAAAGTGTTTAACACTCACCTTCCTCCCATTCAACAAATCCCCTGACCTGCCCACAGGGTTTCTGTCAGGTCTTGCAGACGTCTTTAAGATCATCAGTACAGCCTACCCTGAGACCTTGTCCAAAATGATTATTGTGAATCCACCTGCGGGTAACTTGGCAGAAGGGGCCGCAGCTGAGAGCCGCAGTTGAGGGCTCAGAACCTGGATCTGACATGATGTGCCGAGGATTCAACATGCTCTGGATGGCTGTACAGCCAATGCTGAACCAACGAATCAAACAGCGCCTCGAAACAATCTTCTCTGCGCGGGATCTTGGCTGGGGGGAAGTATCATATCTATAACTAGATTATTATACATACACATAATTACATATATATATATATATATAAAATCTCTGCAGCTGAATTCTTTATCATACCAGTATACATAATCCTGCATGCATCAAGATGTCTCGTTGTTTTATCTTCCCCTATTTTCTTCCCAGGAAGTTCGTCTTCATCCCCGACGGGCCCTTCGAATTTCCTCAGAAACTGGCGGCCATGACCGGCACCTCCGCGTTACAAGCGCTTGCAGACCTCGGAGCGGGTCTGGGAAAGACCGTTGGGGAGATGAGACCATACATGACCATACCACGTTTCCGGAGAGAAACCGTCAAAAAGTGAGGAGAGAACAAAAAATAAGTATCTAAACAACAGAAATGGGGATGCAAGCCGAAAATCATGGTTGGTTGATGACTAATCCCTTCTGCCGATCAGACTCACCTCCTGATTGTCAACTACATTCCACCAGAGTTTCCAGAGGGTGTTCACTAGGTGGTAGGGATTTTGAACATAAGCTGTTGGTTTCCAACTTTTTTTGCATCTGAACAAGTCCGAAGAAGCAATCCGTCTCCAGATGCCACGTCGCGGTCGTCGGCAGGAGAGAGGGATACATCCATGGATTGGCCTCCAGGGAGGTCCAGTTTTCAGTGCCCGATGCGGTCGGATCGGATCGGACAGAAATATGGACAGATGACATTATACACAGTATGTGCTGCACGTTTAGACAAACAAAAACATACAAATGGCCTAGAAATCTGTGCAGATCTCTTTTGTGGCGCTTGATTGGGGCGCCTTCTGGTGATGGCACAGTTGGTTCAAGTGCTCTCATGAGGTACCGAGTGCTTTCCCCAGGGTGCAAAGCACAATGGTCCTTTGAAGTGCAGCCCCCGGGGTGCTACCTGCAGCTGCAGGTGCGGAGGGGATTTCGAGTGTTGGGTGAAACACTCGCGCAACGTGGTCCAGCATAACACAAGTAACACATCTTTGCCTTTATACCTTCAGAGTTGGTGGGAAAGACAATTGCGAATAATATGAGTCTGAGTAAGTCTCTACCCAGGGATAAAGTAACAACTCTTTGAGATGCAGGTGAGTTCTCCCCAAACACATAAGGAGGAACCGTTTTTGTATGGCTCAAACATAGGGTATATGTGGTTGTCTTTAGCATTCTTTAGCATTTAACAATCCTTTGTTTCGTACAGTCAAGTTTGGATTGCATACCCAGCCTACACACATAGAATGATTGGTTTTACACCACCGTGTACGGTACCCAGTTTTGCAACCCAGCAGCAGATTGCCGGGCGATTGAAAACCAACAGTCACTGCTGCTAGGAATTGTGCCGATTAGGACCCACATAAAATGCTTGGTTTTACACCCCCACTATACCACCAGTATACCACCATTATACCACCACTATGCTCCCACTGTACCACCATTATACCACCGATGTCCATCTTTCACAGCTCATTCTCCTTGCGGCTTCATCAACTTCCCGAGCCAAGCGAGGTGATCTTTTTTGAGGAGGTGGAGGATGGCCGACCCAGTCTCTCGGCCGAACCGAACCGTGGTTCCCGTCATAAAAAAGGAGATGCAAAACAGTATGGACCTTTAAAAAAGGATGCATGTTGAAGGTAAAACTGGTATGAAATGATGATTGAACATGATTCAACCATCAAACCTGGTTCTTTTTAGGGTCCCAATGGAAAATTATGGGGATTCTCTGGATGAATTCTAACGACCTCCCGTTGCGACGTCACTGGAATGATGGTTCACAGAGGGGGGAATCATGCCCGCATAGCTTTTTTTCAGGTTGGTGAATTGTTGGAATTTATCCGGCAAAAGAAACCCAGATAATATTCCAAGCGGATGGACAATTTGATATTTTGCGCATCACCAGGACTGTCGGGTGGTTTCTTCAATCGAACGAGTTGCCTCGGGTCTTCTCTTCGATAAACTAACCTGTCAGCATCGATTACACAATGAAGTCAGGGGTCTTTGAATTTGGCCATGCTTTTCTCGTTGCCGACAGGGTTTTTCTCAGAAGTGACGCTGAAGACACGCGAACTGGGCACGCTCCGAGGCCCTGTGACCCATGAAGTCTTCCCAATGCAAGCGGTGACAGGCCCTGCAGTTTGGATCTTTTGAATCTTTTGCAAAGCTGAAATGATGATGATGATGATGATGATGATGATGATGATGATGATGATGATGATGATGATGATGATGATGATGCACTAAGCACAGACTGATTTTACGAGTGTGTTCATGTTTGGTCAAGCACGTTCATCTTGGTCAAAGATCAACAATAGGAATATAAGCTCTCGCTTCCCATTTTGCGCTTCTGAGCTATGTTTTACGGATTGCATGGACTGACACTTTTCAACCACTCAGTGTGTCATGTCCTCCCCAAAAGTGGTTGGCCAGTGGATGAAGCGGTTCAACCCAATATTAGTGAAACAAAAACTGGATTCCCAAACATTTGACCATGAGAGTTTTCAGATGTAAGTAGCCAACCTCATGGCGCTCATCGAAGCAGGTGCCGTTTCTGGCCATTGTGGACCGTTGGGCGTTTCTGGACTCTTATGGTTCACCTGGAACAATGACAGTTGCTGGTCCAACGAGATGTCGGGCCACTGGGAACCACTGGGAACCCACTGGGAACCACTGGGAACCACTGGGAACTACTGGGAACAAAGATCTTGAGACAGCTGAAAATTTGCAGGTTGGACCTCCACCATGCAGATCGCTGATTTGAAGATCACGGTGGATAGCTCCGGGGAGGATGAGCTGGTGCGCAATCCTTCGTCGTCCTCCGTGCTGATGCAGTGCCTTGGAGATGGAGTTCTTTGGTAAGACCTGACTGGTGGAGGGTGTAGGTCAAAATTGAGTGAATCATTTCCTTATTTGTGGGGTTTATACAGGAATATTTGAGAGCTGCATGCAAAATTGAAGTTGCAAGCATATTGACAGGTCTTCGTTGTTTCTATCGACCTTCATTGATGTTGACCCCGTTCTGTTACTTTTCATGTCCATTTTCTTTGCTTCCAACTTAGAATGTTGAATCCCCCAAGTTTTCTTGTTGTTCAGGCCTCCAGGTCAGTTAAATCAGTCCCCCAAGGAAGCGACAGCGGGGCGCCGGTGCGAGTGCGGGGGCTGGTTCCCTGCTGAGCCTCAGCTGCTGCCTGCCCTGGTTTTGGGAGACCGAGACTGAGGAGGACTTCGGAGAGTCATCGCAGGTACTGCGACACCACCGGCTGCGCCTGAACCGAAGTTGGGTGGAAGTGTAGGGTCATTGGATTGGTTTATGTAAAGGACAATTTACAGGAACCACCCATATTTCAAAGGAAAAACCATGGTTTCCAGATTTTCCCTTATACCAATCCAATGACAGGGGAATGGTAGGGGAAGTGATGATTTTCGTTGTCCGAGGCGGCATCACTTCGACAGTCCCAGGGTTGTGAGGGAAGAGAAGCCAAAGCCGGTTGAAGAGCCGCCCGAGGAATGTGGCGACTCAGCCAGGTTGGAGGAATAGGGTGCAATGGGTCATAAACTGATGGGGTATCTAGAAATTATCCCCCCAATAGCCATATATTCCCAATATTGATTTTATTTGATAGGCTTGGGATTTTGTGATCATCTGAATGCAGGGTTGAAAGAACTGGTACTGGGAATATCTGGAAAGCAAGGCCATGTATTCGCTCCTTTTGACTGACCGTTTCTTTTTTGGAGCCGTTGTGTAATCGGATGGCCAACTGGTGGTTGGTTGGTGGTTTGGACTTTCATGACCTCATTTCCTGAAAGGGTATAGAGCAAGATTGGATGGATGACCAAAGCAAACAAGCATATCTTGATGCTTTGGACCCCGGAGCCATTGTTGGCTTCAACAATTCTCAGCCATTCTCACCGGGTAGGATCCCCCAACAACTTGACAGTTCATTCTTGTGAACCATCAATGAGGTTTGAGGCTTGAGGTATCCCTGTTGGGACCCCTAGGTCATTGAGGTTTCAGTTCAATACAGGGTTCATTTGTTTTCTATTTCAGCCAGCTGGCAGTGGCCAAAACCCTGTGGAAATCTCTTCAGTATAGCCGCGCTTGAATGGGTGTTTCGAAAATCAGGCTGATTTCAGATTTTGATCTGTACACCATCAACTTTGATTCCGTATGGTTGGTGGTGGTTACAAATGTTTCGCCATTTTCCATACCCAAGGAGTGGATGCCAAAATGACATGACTTTTTCACAGTGCACCAAGGGAGCACAATAGATGATGAGTCTTGGTGTTGTCTGAAGTAGTGTTGATGAATTCCTAAACTTTGGCAGCTGATATCACCATTCTTGTTGCTGAAACCTGCGATTTCGTTGGCAAATGGTAAACTCATTTTGGTCTGAGTCGCAGTGTACTTCCATCACTGCCACCCCGAATCATTGCTGAGAATTGGTTCAAGGGCAATTTCACACGTAGCCCATATTGATACAAACTAGAGTTTGCTTCAACCACACAGTTTCCCTCAAATCCATCTATTCATCGATCCTTTTCAGATGAACTCTTCACTTTTCTTCGAAGCATCCGTTCTTTGGTGTGCAATCACCATGTTTCACAGATCTCTTCGGAACTCCTTCGCCAAGGCTGGGAGGGCGGCCTTGGGTCGCAGGCCTTTGCCCAGCTGATGATGCGCCTGGCCGCACTGGTGCTGGTCATCGCCACGGCGCAGACCTGTCGGAAGTACGTGGGTCTGGTGCAGGCCCGGATGGAAAATCCATGGGAAAAACCATGGGAATAGCTACTATCCATGGAGGTTTTAGTAGGAAAAGTCATCCATGGAAATAACCCCCATTAGGAGTTTCGGTATAGAGATAATTAAGCACAAACCAGAGTGACATGTTAGTTATAACTTAGCGGACATAAATGTGGAGGTTTCCTGAGTCATGGAGGTACCCCCAAATCATGGAACATTGGCAAGTTGACTTAGAAGTCCATGACTTAGGGATCCACCATGTGAAGAAACCCCCCACATATATTAGAGACAATAGTACAAAACAGGTCCATCCTACATGCAGTACATACATATTACATATGTATACCAGCAATAGTAAGCCTTACAATGATACTATGGAGATTTCGACCCACATGGATGGTCATTTGGCCATTTGGGTTCCAGGTATTTTTTTTTAGCAACGATATAAAGTATCCATACCCCGATCGACCCCATTTTGGCCTTTGGGATGATGTGGCTTGGCGATTCAAACGAACGCTGGATGAATATTTTTGGTTGACTTTTTTGCAGCACAAAAAAAGCGTTTTTCCAGACAGAAACTGGTTGGGTGTGGTTCAAATGTAGTACAATTCACAACTCAGGGCGAAGTGTTTCTTTTTGTGGGAAGGTTTGAGACGGTTGCTGAAATGTGGGTGCCATCCCTGAAGCAAGAGACATCAGATCTCCATTCCCTTGCAGTCAAAAATACAACGAGATTCTGTAGAGGTCGAAGTTGGAGTCCAATGACTAACTGATTTTGGTCATCGCAAAATAATAAATGGATTCTGTTTTCTCTTCGGTCCCGCGAACTTTGTGTTCTTCCGAACGGGTTGATTCGAAAATTCGCCAGGCCAGTTTTTTCTAGCGGTGAGAGCTCAAAAGCGGGGCAAGCACTGGACCTTGGTGGCTCAGCTCACTACTCTGACCTGGGAAATCCCTAGAAGAATTTTCCAGTGGTCAGATTAGAAAAGGGTATTTAAACTTGGGGAATATCTTTGTTGATATAATTAGATATGTAACTGTATAATTACATATGTATTATATGTATACATATGTGTATATATATATATATATATGCACATACATATATTTTTTTACATACATATGTATCTAGATATATTCTAAATCTACATCTACATCTACATCTGTATATCTCTCTTTAATGTTCTTATATAGTAACACTCCAAAGATTTTCAAAGCATTGTAAACCACTGGAGGTGAAGATGTTTCTGAGGCATGCCCGTGAAGAGACGATTGGAGACCTTGAGGCACAGTAGAATTCTACCAGGTAAGGGGTATACCAGTATTTTCCTCCACAAGTCTTCCCCAAATGATGATCAGAGGTCTTTTAAAATCTCCGAGAAATTGGATGGTTCATCTCCATTTCCACCGACATCCAGTGGCTGCACAGCTCTGTAGCAGAGGGCACCTGGCCAGGTCGTTCCAAGGGAAGCCACTGGAATCATGTTGAGTAGAAGACTGGGGGAATTCAACAACAGAATTTTATGTATGTATATAATACTTTATAATATATCATATAGTTGCTATATATATATATATTATATTTATATGATCATCCCCCTCGTAATGACCCCTATGAAGTGTATCAACCTGGGTGACGGTTTCGGGCCATATTATGAGCCCCCCCTAAAACAAATAACAGGATCTCAGATGTATAACTCTCGGATTTGTCATTGTATAAAAACGGCCTTTCAGAATTATCATTTTACAAGCCCAAACCATGCGGATTTGCAATTTCATAAGGAGCATCCTTGTGAAATGGCACCACCCAGGTTCCAGGTAGTTTTACGAGGCGGATTATAATATAGGTATATATATATATACATACACACCATACATGTCTACTAATATAATATTTGTAGTACAGATATCGCTACAAATATCACATGTATGTCTGTATGTATGTATGTAGGTAGGTAGGTATGTAGGTATGTAGGTATGTAGGTATGTAGGTATGTCGGTATGTAGGTACGTATGTATGTGTGTATGTATGTGTGTGTGTATGCACATAAGTCACGAAGAAGTGCCAGCAACACAAAATCTGTCCTGCATACACAATAAATATCCATAACAACCATCGTGGCCTTTTCACACAGCATGGATACTTGGCATCTCCAAAACTTGGGCATGTCACGTCCTTTCCTCCGAAAACAAACCCTGTTGTGTGATGAGTCCACGAATTTTGAACCTAGCCCCGTGTTCACGCCCTTGCTCCCCTGATCTCATTAGTACCATTCGAAGAAAAGACATTGGTCCATATTTTGCGAAAGCTGCCCACTGGGGCAGCTTCCGTTGAACGACCATGGCATGGGTTGATGCTCCGGTTCCTCTCAGGTGGGGCTTAACCGATTTTCATCCTTGCCAAGCAAGGAGTGTCCGCTGTGCCGAAGCCCTGCGCGGTATTGATATAGGGATGGATCACCTAATCACATGAAATATAGGTGGATGAACATCCCACGGGTACAGGGTTTTAACCTTTGTATTGGACATGAGTCTTCTTGGACCATGTCTGAATGATGGGGAAATCCATGACTTTGGTACAGCTGAAAGGGGCGCTTTCGCGATCTGGTGAGGATACACAGAGTGTACAGGGGTCGCCAGCCAATCCCAAATACTTGTTCATATTTGTCCTACAAACAAGTGAGCTATAAATTTACTAGATATGATGTATATATATATATAATATATATAATATATATATATAATATATATATATATATAAATAATACATATCTATACCTAATTATATCTACATTTATATCTATACACACACATACTTCTCCATATCATGGAAATGACTCTTGGGATGTTCTTCACTGTAGGTAAAACGCTTTTGATGCAATCCTACCTATGGTTCAAGCCATGACGTGCGGGAGCCTTGGCACAGCCTTTCGCATTGCGCACGGCCCCGCAGCGCGTCCGTCAAAAGCTGGGCTGTTGCGGTGCCGAGTTCCTGCGCCCGTGTCCACAGCAGAGTCGTTGTGGGTCCTCGACGACATGAACATCAAGATATTTTTTCTTGCCACTTAAGGACTTAACTTTACGTTCATTTTGCTTCTTCATCAGGAGTACGGCAACTACAATGTCAAGTACCTTGTTGAGTAGTACTGATATATTGATCTGATGGAAGTTGGATAGGAAGCTGGCAAGAACAGGAATGAAAGTGGAACTTATCTTCAAAAAATATTGGAATATTTGATCCCCAATTTGCTTAGACAGTTTCAGAGCGCAGTTTTGCTTTGGGATTAGTGGCTACCCATACCAAGTCGAATGGCAGACCTGTGGTGCGCCCCAATTGTAGGAATTCAGCCACTTAGTTCGCAGCAATGACTTCCCAAGAATAGGATGAGCACTGCAGCTGCTGTGGCGGGAACGAATTGATTTCAACGATGGCGTCGGTGCCATTTTGGGGTCCAAAGGTAGGTGCCCCAAGACCAGGCGGCAGTTTGGGAGCGACAAAAGGCTTTGCGACTTTGCCTGGGATCTAGCTGGAGTCAGCTCTAGGGACCTCCAAGCACCCAGGGGCATAGGGGCTTTCTGTGAAGAAACGGGTTACTTGAAGACTTGCGGCCAGGGAAGTTTGACAAGCTTCACTGTACTGTTGTGTTGACACGTAGAGAGATAGAGAACATAGCCATCAAGCAACAAAGCCATGTTGAATGAAGTCAATTCTAATGTCAATTGCATTCAAGGCGTTTCAGCTGGCTCGCATGCTATACAGACAGACAGCAAGAATATCGCGAGAAAATGATGCGGGATCATGGTCTGTTGGTGGCAAATGATATCCTGCAAGCAAGTGTCATTGCACGTGCTTTTGCAAAATGGATTCCAAAGGCTGTGGGTGCATCGCAGACAAAAGCTATCAACTTTCCCATTGAGGAGTAATGTGGTAAACCCAATAATAAACTTAATAAACAATCACCAAAATCACCATAAATGGGTTGCATAAACCATCTCCAAAATGGTAGGTTGTTTACTGAATTTACCCCGTTACTTCACTCTTGAAAAATCCACCTTCTCTTGCCTCTCGGTTTGCATTGGCCCATGGATCTTCCAGCCACTGTGACGGGGTGTTATGGTGGCAGATGCCCATCATGTGGTGGTGTCAATCGGAAGACTGGTCATTTTCGGATGCTGCTACATTGATGCTCGATTGGATTGCAATTGGGCCTGGAGTTGACGTGATTTTTTTTACATATACATATAAAAATACATATTGTATCTATATGTATGATATATCTATATCTCTGATATATATATATATATGAAGTGTATATACATATATACATACATATATATATATATGTGCGGTGTATGTAATATATATATATATATACACATGATGTATGATATATATATATATATATAAATATATACACATACATAATATGCATCTAATACGTATAATATGGCTGGAGTGGCCATGCCTTTGGGGAACCCCTCAGCCATTGGTTTGCAGCTCTGGAATAGACAAACGACTGATTTTGTGTGTTTTGGTGAAATCCACCATTTTTGGACATCCACATTTGGGGGGAAAAAAGACATCCCTTTCACTGTGTGTACCTTGCTCGATGGTGCCTGCTTCGAAGTCATGCCCATGCTTCACAATTACCACAATTACTCTGATCAAAAAGGGTTTACAATACGCAAGGTCAGATATTCAAATGGCGCATGACCTAGCAGACAGTGAACTACAAGTTTTTGCGTTGCTTTCCCACTCTGGGCTGGTATAAAACCCATTGTGACCGGACCGTCCACTGGTCATTTCCGGGTCATTTCCGTATTCATCATCTCCCAACCATTCAATTTTCCGATCATGGCGGCTACATCAAAAACACATGGATAATTTCACAGTTTGCTATCGAACGTCCCATTTTCAAAAGGTAAACAATCGAAGTAAATCGGCAGCCAGGGCTTCCATTGCTATGTAACAGATCTGGGAGGGATTGGAAGGTATTTATGATGTCTTGTTTTCAGCCATGACTACTACAGTATGGGATGATGATCCCCAAGAACTATATGTATATATATATATATATGTGATATTTTTCAGGAAAAAATCCGGAGGTGGCAGCTGAAAGCGTTCCCACTGGGGTGCCATGAGGAGAATGGCTATGTCCCGATTGCGCCCTTCTTGGTGTCGAAGACGGAGGTTGGTCTCCTGCTTTCAGCGCAGGCCTTTGCAGGTGCCCGGCCGGGTGGAGTGGGGATGAAATACCACAATTAGTGGGATGACATAGTTCCCAGCTATTTTGAGTGAAAACCAGGTCAAGCTTTTTGAGTGAAAACAGTCACGTAATTAACTATGTCCTTGACATAGTTCCCCAAAAACCGTGAAAAAAAATGTGACAACCATTTACAACACTGACCCTGAGAAACACTGTGATGTTCTGCTGAGTCGGAAATCATGGTGGGTGGAAGTTTGGGTACAAAGGGCACGTTTGGTTCCCAAAGCTTGAGTATCAAAACTGAGCGCGGAAGCTGCTGGTTCTTTTATCATTGTCATTACTATGAGGACTATCGTTATAATCAATATTATCATTATTATCATTGTCATCATTATTAAATCATTTATTGTTGTCATTGTCATATTCACAAACTATCATCATCATTACTATTGCTATCGTAGTAAGAATCATGCTTATCATTTGTTTGCTGGTTTCTTCAATGAACCCACCGAGTTCCGGGTGCCACATTTGGCGCTGCTTCACAGCAGGCTGTGCTGCGCTGATCCCCGCAGGGTTGGCCATAGATCGTTTGGGCCCAAAGCCTGTGCTACAGTGGGCAGCGCAGGTGGTTGGGACGCGGAGGAAGGGTACAAAAGCAACCAGAATGATGGGAATATACCCTCTGGTAAACACACAGAGCTATAGAAAATCACCATTGTTACTAGGTATAGCATCTCTGAATGACAATTTTCCATGTTAGTTGACTGGAATATAGTGGGGATATCAATGGGAAAGGAATCATATATAATCAACAATATAGTAATCTTGTTTTCGTCTCAAATTGGAGGACCCCAAAATCATCCAAGAGTGTTTTGGGAAACCAATGGGTTTTGCATGGCTTCGGGATTTCAAGCAACCTCCATATTGGGCTGTCTTGAAATGGGGGTGGATAAATCAACACTTGGTCCAAACTTGCAATTTTCGGATTCTGATAAACCAGTGGATTTTGGAGGTACTTTTGCACAAGCTGCAGCTACATCGGCATTGCTCAAAGCTATATGGACCCTACTTTTCGACTGGGTAGAAACAAGACACGACCGAGTTGGCGGGCCAACCTAAATTGATATTATGGGATTATATTGCTTTGTCAGAAACAAGTATACTATACCCCAACTTCTGGTCGACAATATAAACAACATATTTCCGACCCTCCCAGGATATAATGGGGTACCCTATGGCCCCAATATAGGGAAGGCTGATGATCTGTCGGACTAGTCATAACTGGGATGGTCCCATTTATCAGCGAGACTTACCACTGGTACTTGCGAGTTGTCACATGATTCTCAATTTACTGGTCGAACCCACCAAAATTCCGAGCGGTGGCACTGGAAAACAATCGTGGCTGGTGCCAAAGAATCATCTCTCAAGGGGATTGAATTGCTGGATTTTCCAGCCAAACACATGTTTCAGTAGCCATGGGAATATGAACATCACTGACGTCCTTTCAAGGGTACCCAACAACACACGTGAGAAATCGTGAGAATACGAATCTATGCAGCATGGAAAGCTCACTCGGATGGATTTGCTACTCGAAACCATTTTTTAAAAATTGGTAGGTCCTACAGGGTCTCTTCGTCAAACTGGGTGCACCATTTGGGATCTGCACAAAAGGAGCATTAGGATCAGGCAAAAATATGCAAAAACCAGAACATTAGGTGGGACAAGAATGGGAAGATCACCCACAAGTGATCTATCAGGACAATATGAATCATTTTCTGGCTTTCAAACCTTGTCCTTCGTAGGTTTAAAAAACACCCGTGAAAGTGACCACACAATGCCGCTTCCCGAGTGAACAGCCCTTGGATACCAGCAAGTGGCCCGATTTAGACCCTGAAACGCCATGAAGAATGGGAGGTTAAGTAACAAACACTCATAATATCTCATAATCACTCATATATATATATATAGTTAACGAGAATGGGTTGATATAGCCATATCAGGGGCTGGTCATAGTCGTGTCGTTGGATTGGTTTAAGGTAAAATCTACTGGACATGTTTTAGAACCAGCCAAGCATTGCTACAAGAATTCCCTCACACCATTTTGGGGACCATGCTCCTATTGTCGAAATAATTATTGGTTTGATAATGTTTGATATATGTATGTATGTATATATATATATATATGTATATATATATATATGTATACTGATATATGTATATGTGTATGTTGAACCTAGCTATGTTAGTTAGAAGTTAGGCAGGTTGAAACGCCCTGGTCATGTCCTAAACTATGAATCTAGAACTAGAAACTGCAGATCTAGCTATGGAAAGCTATCGTTTTTTCGCCATTTCCAAAGCCATTTCTGCCGTTTTTTGAACCGCCAGGTGGCTTTGTTGGGCCTGGTGCTGGGTGCTCTCTCTGCCACCTTTCCAGCTCAGCTCTTGGCACGTCTAGTGCTGGGTGCGGCCTTGGCAGTTTCCCGATCAAATTCAGGGAAAAATGGCGGTTTTACCGCTTCTAAGAATTGTTGCACAGTAAGACTTCGAGAAGTTGCTCTTTTGAATGTGCTTGATGTGGATTCGAGTTCCACTTCGGTGATAAAGGCCGTTGTCGCAGCCTGCAAGGCGAACTTCAATGCGTCCATGGCTCTCATTATGGAGCACTATCAGGAGTGATTCTGGCCCCGTCCCGAAACCATGGTGTCGTTTACGAGGTATTTCATATCATTTTGATGGGATTAAGGATATTTTTCTGCAGTTGAGATTACAAACTCTTCTGATCTTGTACCAGGAGCCTCAACGCTCAGCATTTCTGGGTTCAGCCTTGGGCCTAGGCACTGGAGCTGGGAGTCGTATCCTGATATCGTCCCATGTTCTGAGCCGGGTCTTTTTTGGAATTTCTCATGGCATCCCATGGCAAGTCTCTTCCGAGTGGATTGACAACATGGTGTTCTCGCCAGTGGTATGCTTCGAACAGCTTGGACGTCGTGCCAGGTATGTTGGGTAATGTGGTGGGCCCGCCTTTGGTGGGCATCATCTTTGACTTAGCTCAGACACATGGTGTGCCTATGCCTTACTTTTGGGCCTTGGTGCATCCCATTCTGCTGTTGCTGATGACTCTCTGGCTTCTGCGCTTTGTTCCAGAACAGGTGAGGCTGTGCTACATGTGTTACACATGTGTTGTCAATGGGCGACAGTGATATAAAAAGATGGGACAACACTTGTGAATCCCTCAGAAGTAGATTCCAACGACAAACCGTTTCTAGTGTGTTATTGTTGGTTCCCACCATCCCCATCTTTTGGTGGTTCAAATCTAGAATCGTCATTTTTCTGATTTGTTTGATGTTTAACACGTATATATATATATATACATACATATATATATATATACATATATATATATGTATATATATATATATAGCCTCGTCCGGGCTTCCGGAACTGCGTAATCGCGAATTAGCCTGGTTTAAATGGTTGATTTCGTGACGAAGTTTTGTCGCGTTTTTTTCTTGTCATCATCATCATCATCATCATCATCATCATCATCATCATCATCATCATCATCATCATCATCTGCTTCTGCAAGTTCAAGGAACGTTAACATCCCACCGCACCCCCCCCCCCCCCCGACCCCGCGTGTGCGTAGCATCAACTGCTTCTGCAAGTTCAAGGAACGTTAACATCCCACTTTGTTGTATGTCGTTCCAGAAGCCGGGACAAGCCTATATATACATACATATATATATACACATATGTATATATATATATACATATGTATATATATATATATACATATACACATATACATATATATATACATATGTATATATATATATATATACATATATATATATGCATACATACATGATATATATATATATATATATATAGATATGCCAAAATCTGAATTGCCAAAGTTACATCACCATTTGTGGTCAACTTTTGCATGGAAAGACCCCTATCACTGGATTGGTTTCTGGGAAAATGTACAGGGACTCCCCACATTTCATGGTAAAAACCCTGGTTTCCAGTTTCGATTCTCCACCCAACCCATTGACCCAAATCATTCCTTGACCCAGTGGATCTTCCCCCTGCCAGGTGGTTGACTCTGAGCCGCTGCTCAAGCCGGACCCCGAGTCCCCGTCGTCCCCGTCCCAGCGGGGCCTGCTGCGCAAGGCCTTCGCGGTGTACCTGGCTGCCGGGGCGCCTGCGGTGATGTTGGCCATGGAACTGGCTGCTCGGAAATGATGGGCAAATCAATTTTCTTGGATTGTTGGTGGTCCTATATATATTTTGGGGTACTAAGTTTTAGAACGTAATTCTAGCCCATGAATGGCCAGTAGGTTGTCCAACCCAGTTTGAGTCGTGGGGATGCCAAGACACGGCTCTTTTTGCTGGGAAAACCAATCCACCCAGTGGTGGTGGGAGGGGGCCTGGTGGGTCTCATTTTCCTCCTAATCTTGGCCAGGGATGTTTGGGTACAATGTGGACCCATACGTCAGTTAAATCAGTTAAATCGAAAGGCACAGGGAATGTAGAAAAAAATTGCACATGTGCATGCATGACTGTGTATGACGAAGCTTTTTGCTGATACCCCAATACCCTGCTTTTCAGTTGCTCCGGAAGAAACTTAAAAAAATCAATTGCATTTGAGGTTCGCAGGTTCTTGGAGTCCACAATGCATACATATGTATGTAATTATGATTTACAATATTTTTTATTTGTATGTCTATATATATATATATATTATGTATGTACTTCTCCCCATTGTGTTTCCCTATGCTGCCCCACTCTTTGTTGGTGGATTTCCCAATGTGTGTTGGTCAAAGAAACCAGTTGCTGTTGGTGAACTCAACAACTTGCGTTGCTTCAACATCCAAATGGATTCAACAAGTCATATGCAGCTGGAGATCTTCCACAGGATTTTTGATCGGTTTTTGACCCACATCCCAGGATTGTGGTGACATCCCCAAGTTGTCTTGGCCAAATCTCTTTATTTTGTCCTTACGGTGGTCATAGTAAGACTGTGCTGTTGGAAACTGGTTGCCTTTGGATGGAACTTTGTCTGTGGTTAGACTTGTGAACTCCTCAAGCTTGGAAGCTGAACTATAGTGGCCTATGTTCGTTGATGACACTGGGCTGAGGCATCATCTCTGGCAACTATTTCTCAAAAACCTGATCAATTTTATTGGCGCGATCACAATTTGGTTTGGTTAGATAGCAAACTTGTGGTTGTATGTTTGTATTCTCATGTTCTTGTTATCAAAGTGATTTATGAAGATGATTACTTATTCTAATGATGTTTTGTACCATTTATTAACTAATCATTTTCATTGTCAATCATCATTTGCTTTCCGTTTTTCTTTTTTAAGCCGCATATTTTTCTCGATTGACATTCCATGTTTTTACTACACAGCTACTCTGTTTGCAAAAACCCATCAATCATTTTTGGATGTTCCGTTTGCTGCTGGCTGGCTCTCCGATTTGGTTCCACAAGAAATCCCAGCACATGGTTCAATCCCCGATTTTGTCGGGGTGAATAACGTAAACCATCGGTGTCAATACTAAAATGATCTAATGACTTGGATGATTGGGGGCTACCCCATTTCAGGAACCCCCCACAGTAATATAATATACTATATGTATGTATATATAGTATGCGTATATATATACATATATATGTATATATATATATATATATACAGAATACCACTACCAGAAATCCCCCAACTTCCACGGCATTTCCCCCCCCCCTACGCAGGTTTGCACCTTCGGTTGCGCCAATGCCTTTCTGACTGCTGGGGCTACGGAGCTGCACCGAGAGGCGGACCAAGTCTTCACATTTTATCGTTGTGTTTTTATCTTTGTTGAGTTTGATGTTTGAAGCTAGCAATTTTTGGCCTCATTTTGTTTTCCTGGTGAGTTTGAAACAGTTTTTTGCATGCAAAACCTCATTTGAAGCCTCGTGTCCTTCAAATCAGACATTTCATCATGCTTTTGCTAACTTCCCAGTTTGTTGTTTCATGTCGGCCGCTTTTTTGTTGCTTGTCTTCCGAATGCACACCAGGATTGACGACGGTTGTGAACCCATCACGGGATTTCCCACCAACAGACAAGTACGTATAACCAATCCAAAGTTTGTTTCGCCCTTAGCATTTCTGGTATCACCATTTTTCTTGGTCATCCCTCTTCTTACTTTTTCTTTGTCCAACATGAATTCATGATTTTTGTTTAGTGCATCCCTCAATTTGTTACTGATTTCCATCCAGTTCTGCTGACCAGTTGTGTTTCAGGGACCTAGGACCTGGAAATTCGTTTTTTTTGGTGACCAACAGTTGGGAAAAAAGGACGCTTCTTGTTGATCAAATGGGGATTGATGCGGGTTTAATGGGAACATTGGTAATTTAATATCTCCGTTTCTGCTTGTCAGAGTAGCAGCCGCAGCTGTCGTTCTTAGCTTAACCACTGTTGGTTTCGATTCTCCGAGGTTCTTTGAAATGGGGAATTGGAATCTCCTATTCCTCCACGAGAGGCAGTCTACTATTGTGCCCATCAAAAAGCCCATACCTATGTAAACCTGGAAAAAAAATATCAAGGGACTTGGCCAGAACTGGCGGAGTCATCCCCCATTTCCAGCATGATTTTACAAGCCGCAGCATCTAGATGAACCCTACAACTAACATCAACTAACCCATACAATATATAAACCCAGTATAAACCAATCAAAACAACCAAAAACAGACAAACACCCATCAAAAACCATTATGATAATTGGTACTCGATGCTTAATGTCTACCTTAGACATACCCATCACAAATATCAAGAGACCATATTTTTCACCCGAAACGGACTGGCCTATTTTTGGGTTCCGCCCTTGGTGGTGCAATTGCAGTGATAATTGTGTGTATAAGAACAATTACAGTATACGGGCTCTGTCCTCCTAACTTATTGGGGTTAGATAGTTACCATTGCTATATATCTATTGCTCTAGTCACAGGGGTTGTGTAGTTACCCCCATAGAGGAAGGGGATACTGTATATAGATCTATATATTATGTCCTCGTATTTTTTCATAGATAATATAGGGGTAACTATGGTAAGTATCCTCTGATAATCAAACATGGTTTGCTGGAAAATCCTCCATATAGTTCAATGATATTCCCATTCGAAGCACCATTGAATTCGGGGATTTCCCAGCCATGTTTGAGGCCATCCTGCTGATATTTATCGATAGAAATCCCTTCTCTGGCTGCAGGGCTTCTCCAGTAGTGCCATTGGCCTCGCCTCGGTGCCTGCCGCCATTGGTCAGTCCTTGGCCTCGCAGCTGGCGGGACGCTGCAGCGGCCAGGCGCACCAACGTGCTGCCGTGTTGGTGGGAGCCATGGCGGGCCAGTGGCGGTAGGTTGGAAGGCAGTGGAACCAGGGAAGCACTGTTTACTTGGTGGTTTTTGAAGAGTTTTGATGGTGTTTAACGGTTTTTGATTGTTGGGTTTTAATGGGTTAGGTTTTGGTTGGGGGAAGTTAAAGAAGTTGGGGATGATGTTTTTTGGACAGCAATGACATGCTAAACTTGGGGTTGATGATTTGGTTTTGATACCAAAATCATCCACAAATGGATGATTCAAAGGGGATAGAAACCCAGTGACCAAGGCCGTCATGAGCCGCTTCTTGGACGCCCCACAGAGTTTTACGGGGATTTGAACAACCATATATGGGGAGACAATCATCCACAAAGTGAAAATCCCAAGGGTCCTGGTTTATTTAATACCCCAAATGGTACATAGGGCATGGTTTATGATTGGGTTTACGGCGAAAAATAAGTATCCATATAACGCAGTTCGAATGGAGAACTCCACTTGAGTGACGTGGGGATGATCCTCCAAGTGGGGGGACGCTTGTTGGGGTTGTTGGGTTAGGGAAGCTGGTAATGATGACTTGTAGATTCTTTCTTGGGTTGGAGTCAGTCCCAAGTTTTTTGCTCAAAAAGGTTGATTTTTTTTGTAACTTGTTGTGGATCAAGTCACCTTTCAATGCGCTGTTTTTGCCCCCAACGCTCGGTGCGCACTGCAAGGAACTCCATTGGTCTACGCCATAACTGTTTTTCTGGTAGCGTTTCTCTGCTCTGCGGCGAAGCTGCAATGGTCCGAGACACCACCCATGATTATCGTGCTGATGCTGGTCATAAGTTGTGTGGCCAACGGAATGGTGCCTTGGACCTTTTGGACTTGGCTGGGAAATCCACCATTTTTTTCAAAGGGAAAATCACCATTTCATGGGGGATCGTCCAGCAAGCCATGTTTGATTCCAAGAGGGTATCACAAATCCACTGTAAAGGGGAAACTGTGGATTTACCAGTCGAATATAGGGCTTTCCTGTAATTTTCCCTGAAACTAATTCTGGCATAAAGCAAGCAACATCGTCATCATCCGCAACATTCATGAAAATGTATTCATCACCCAATCAATTTTTTAAGCGGACTACTCAACTTTACTAGACCCATCATCCCATCATCCCATTCCCAATGTATGTTCTGAATCTTACCATCCTCTATGATCTTGTGAACATCAGTAAATTCATTTCCATCCCAATATTGACTAAACCGTTCACTGCACTATATACACCATCATCGTGTCAATTATCATTCAAAACAAAAAACACTAAAGCACTAAGTAAAGCCATACATCAACATCATCATCATTATCAACATAACATCATCATCAACATCATCATCAACATCTTCATCAGGTTGACCCTTGCTTTCATCCTCCTCCTCTTTCTCCTCCAACTTCACGAACGCCATTCATTAATCACGTTCGCATCCTCCAATGAATCCATGGTTAGTCCATTCAAGTCCATGAAGTCCTATATATTAAATCCCCATGAACATTGTTGATTACATGGTTAATCCCGTAAAATCACCTTTTCTTCATGCTTAAACCACCACCCATGTATCCCATTTAAAGTGTGGATATTCCAAAATCCCCTTTTTTTCAGACAAAGCCAAACCATATTCTTGGTTAGTTCTTCTTCTCAGATATTCTCATGATATCCCCATGTCCCCATTGTGAATCATTATTACTCATGAATCATCAGTTGGTGAACTCTATGATTTTTCATTAAAACACACACCATGAAACACCATGAACTCCCCATATGTTGATGGTTAGACCAGCATTTTGTCCTGTGAAATCCCGTGAAAAATTCCCATTGAATCATCCAATGCCTCCAGGTGGACGCGCCCTCCATGTCGCTGATGGCTCAGCTGGCGAGTCGCCAACAGCTGGGCTACGGCCAGGCGGTGACCTCCAGCGAGATGGCCGTGGCCTTGGGGCTGGCCATGGGGCCCATGGTGGCCACCGTCCCTCCGAAAAAATGGAGATGTCTGGTTGCTGGTTGGGATCTATAGGATGGTTTTTTTATTTACTGTAATGTTGGTTGATATATATATATATATATATATAGATGGTTGATGATGTTTTTTTGAGTAATATAGTTGTTTTTTGTTGGATGTAATTCGGATATCTCTGGCTGATATACCAAATAGGTGGGAAACATACATCACCTAAGTGGGAGTTTATGGCATCGGGTTTTCCACATTAGATATTTTATTTGTTATTGTTATTATGATGATTTTAGTTACTAAGTGCTATTTGTGAATTCAAATTTATGATCTTTTGCACCTCGGTTTGAACAATGGTTTACATGGGTTGACATACTTTGCAGCTGGATTTTAAGGAGGAAGGGCAACAACCCCTTGAATACCTGACGTGTGGATACAACTTGGAAAAACGTAGAAACATTGCTTTGTTTGAGGTTATACAAACCTGTTGCATGGGGGATTTGACATTCAATATGAGTTGGGATGGGTTATCCAATCTGAACGAGGGAATGAACATCGGCAACTACTGTAGCTATTTGGATGTGATGTTGCCAGGGCATTTCAGGGTTCTGATTTGGAGCCAATGGGTGTGTCTGAAAATGAAGGATTTGCCTCATTTACATGATGAAACATCAGGTTTTTGGGTACCCTATTTTCAGACCAACCCATTTGATTTCGAGCCATTTGGTGGGTTATCGCCCACCCATGATGCGGGCAAAAGCTTGAAAGCGGTCAATTCAGCCAACCCAATGGCGGCCAAGAAATCCCCATATTGAATCTTAGAAGCATCAATAAAAAGATGAATAGGCTTGTCCCAAAATAGGATACCCCAAATTTCAGGACGTATCACAAGTAAATGGCCATGTCTCCATTTTCACAGCCAAATGGATGATTCAAAAAGGGATCGAAACCATAAGCCGCGCATTCAGGTGGTAATGCACCATGGCAGCTATGGACTCCTGTGCCTCCTTGCCAGCGCGGTTGCGTTCCTCGTGGGCCTTGGAGCTCTTGGGAAGCTGCGGCAAACGGCGGAGGAAGGACCGAGCTAAGGCTGTTCCAAAAAAGGGCAGGCGTTGCGGCATGGAGAGATGGGTTGTCAACTTCCTGAAAAGTTGTGACTTTCAAAACACGGGACCTGAAAGGAGTTGATTTATACAAGCAGAACGGATGTTCAGGGAACAACCCCAGAGAAGGGAGTACAACCTGGTCAATCAATGTTGGAGTATAGACCCTGCAAAGGATACGACCCTTAAATTCTTATCCTTTTGACTCTTGCCAAATGAAATTACATACTGAGTCAATAGAAAGAATTGGCTGAGTCAAAGAATCGGACTCCCAGGGACGCCAGCGACAGGCAATCATTTTTCTGAGGGCGTGTCCTGGGTCAGGTTGCTGGCGGGGAAGCAGTAGATGGCTATGGAAATCGATGGAAAGTCAGCATCCTCTTATGGCTCTGTCCAGTGGGGTATATCCAATCTCATATGAATGGTGAAACAAAAACCAGATGGAAGATAAATTATACATGGAATATATTACAATATATTAGAACACAGTATATAATGGCAGATCCGATCTCATATCCCAATCTATGTGGACGTGATGATGGACCGCAGCCGCTTGTCTGGCACCGGGGGAACGCCATGACCGTGCTGGGGCAGGCAACGAGCGGAGCCAGGGATGAAGATCTTTGGATGGGGAGATTGAGCAACCCCACTAAAGGTTGATAGAAAAAAAGGTAGGAAAATGGGAAATCATGTGATAAAGATTACCTGTAACACCCTAGAACAACTTGTAGATTGGGGTTTCTGATTTTGTGGGCATGGGTCGACATTCCAGACCCAGGAAACAATACAGAGCTTGGCCCATTCTTAGCATGCGACCATCTAATCTTGGGGTGCCTAAGTGTGACATAGCCGAGACTGGTATCACCAACCATTGCCACTAGTATGCTTTGCACAAAACGGGGACACAACCAGCAGCAAAAAATGGTCAGAGAAGAGAACCACCAATATCCACCAATATACAATGAACAAACGGGAAGATCAGCAACACGCACTGTATGACCGAGCCTACGTGGGTATGGGTCAAAAACCTAGATAGGTCCGTCCCATCATGTCCCGCTTCGATGGAGGAGTATGGTGATGTACCGGGAAAACCAAACATGGCAATTGGAAACCCTCTATGAATGGAGGTTTTGATATGGGACAATCATCAAAGAGTGGATTTCCAGCCACCTGCAAGATGACCGGAATGCCACTGTCCAGGTCCCAGAAGTTCCGGATGCCAAGCGCCGCTGCTTTGGGCGCGAAAACTGTGAACCGAATAGGTGCCATGGGTGGGATCTGGCAGGAGCTACCAGTATGGCCCTTGGCCATGAAAATCATGGGGGAAAAGTCTGATTTTCACAGAGGATTTTTTTGGGCACTGGACCGTAATTCTTGGACAAATGCAAAGGTCTGATTCTGCAGAGTTTTGAAGATCAACTCTTGAAATCTTCCTTACTGTAAATAGTTCTTGGATGTTCTTGGGATATCACACGCCCAAGAAGGTTGGTTGTCCATTGAGACGTGAGTCATGCTTATCAATCTTTCTCATTTATAGTATTTATAGCTCTTTTCTGTAGGGGGCAATAGTGATAACTAAAAGAAACCATCAAGTTGCCAATAAAACTTGTGAAAGATGTGGGAAATCGTGGCCAAGATTCGCAAGTGAGACCCCAATTGATTGTTGACTTCATCCCCGTGTTTCTTTGCTAGTTCCACATTGTTGTCGTTCATTGCAGCCAATCTCCATTTGTTTGGGCAAAATCCGCATGTTTGCTGCTGAATTCCCAATGTTTCTGAATTTTCGAGGCCAATGTAACCTGAGATCTTTCCAGCCCTGAGGGATTGCTCCGCATTGCTCCTGCGAGGCCAAAAGACCTTTCGGCTGAGCAGAAGGCCAGGTCTTTTCTGGACGGGTTTGGTCCTGAAAATCTGAAGGGCAAAACGCCTCAACTTAGGGACCGTCTTAATAGGAATCTGGATGAATAAATGCTTAACCAATCGATTAAAAGGGCTACCCCATCTTCAGGCAAAGCCAAAGGTCCTGAAGGGTGCCGGTGATTAGAATGGCTACATATTTGGGTCAAGATGGGTGTATACCCAAGAGCCAGCAGCTTGAGGAAGATTGCGATAAGTGATAACCCATTAGATTTGGGGTACATTATGTTTGGACATATCACAACGAATCTTGAACAACAAATTGGATTTTACAGTACCCATCAGAAACGGGTGAACATTTTTTTTGTTTGAATCAGCAGGAATTGGGATTTAACTTTTGTGATTGGTGAACTTATCCCATCCCTGACAATAAACCTCCCGACGTATCATCATCATCATCATCATCATCATCATCATCATCATCATCATCATCATCATCATCATCATCATCATCATCATCATCATCATCCCTTCATAATGGGCACACATTTTTTTTGGGGTGTTTATGATCATTGAAATGGACCAATGAACAGATCCAACCCTCAACAGGGCGGGGTGTTTATCATAATGGTGGCACAGGATCTTCGGATTGAAACTGATATGGCTATGGCCCTGGCTTGAAATGATTTACCCACCTAAGGGCTAAACTATTCCCATCCTCCAGATAGCAACCTCTCCTAAGTGGGAGCCCTATAGATCCGTCGTATTCCACAAAGATGTTGTGGATGTTGTTGGCCCGGAGAGCAATTGGATTTGTGAAGCGAAGCTCGAAGTCGTCGAAAAAATAGGACTAGAGGATCCAGAACAGGCTGGTCATTTTCCCGATTCTAAATAAGCCCAGGTTGTATCCCCAAAATCAAAGGTGGTAGAAAGTGTGCGAGCAGCCAGTGAACACCGCAAGGATCTTCTGGTAAATCTCACCAAAACAGAACAGAAGTCTCTGTAATTCCAAAAAAGGGAGATCATTATATATATATATATTTATATGGAGGTTTCCTAAAATGGGGATACCCCCAAATCATCCATTTTAATAGGAGTTTCGATTATAAACTAACCATTTTGGGGATCCCCCATTGATGGAACCCCCCATTTAAATCTTTCAGAGAGCCTTTTAGGGATCCAGAGACTTGCAAGGACCCTTGAAGGCTTCCGTGAGTTTTGAGTTTTTTTGGGTTTAGAACCAAACAAGGGGATCATTTCAGCTGTATCTAAGCCTTTCGGAAAGATCAAATGATCCCGCGGCGGATTTCCCAAAAGTTCCGCAGTCTTTTTCTTACTTTTTTGATAATTCTTTGGCGGTTTGGGAGAGTGGCTTCCACCCCAAACCCCCCCCCACACTCCCGGAACCTCCTTGAACCTTCAGGAACCTGCACTGGAAGCTTAAGAAACAGATGAGTGTGGCGAGTCAAAAGTATCAACCCCCGGAATGGATCGCTTATATAAAATGCTTCAATAAATTGAACATGACCAGCTATATTTGTGGCTCCATTGGTACCGACAGGCCACAGTGGAGCGAAACCGACAGCTGGCTTTAGCTCGCCGCGACTCGGTGGCCTAGCTGGTAGCTTGAGCCTCTTATAGGAAGGTCCATTGACTATGGGATTTCAAGATTTTCATGCTGCAGATCTGACTTTTTGGAGCTCCATGAGGTTCCATGTTAGTTGTCAGGAGGGCGACTGAAAAGACAACGGTGGGAGGAACCACGAACACCATGTTTCCTACCCTGGCTACGACTGCTACGATTCTCGCCTCGTGTTTTCCTAAGGCGAAAGACAAAAACCGAGAATCTCGCCGGGCAGGGGTGCTTGGGCTTCCCAATTGAGCACGGGCCAAAGGAAGCCATCTGGGGCAGATGGTGGTTTGTTTTTTGGTTACTCACAAATGAAAACAAATGGGAGAATTCTACCAGGGTTCCAGTTTTTCTTTCTGAGGCGAGCAGCAACAACCTGCGGAGACTAGCGGGGGGGCTCAGAATTGGCCGAATGGCTGATTGTGGTTGATTTCCGATGACTTTTTATGCTTTGAATATTTGTGGCTGATTCCTGGTTGAAGCATGTATTCACGAGCCTGTGATGTCCATCTGGGGATCTGGACGCTGCTTGCTTCTATCGCCGCTCTCAGACCAATCTGGGCAGCTCTCAGACCAATCTCGGCAATGAAAACCCCGAGAACATCTGAATGTTGTTTTCAATAGCAGCATATCTAAAACCTCCAAATTTGGGAGTCAAAAATGGCTACGATTCGATGGGATATTTTGCCAATTGGCCATTTCAGTAGGGATCATGATGATTGCCAGTGGATCAAGAGGTGTTTTCCCCACGATTTTCAGGCAAACTCAAAAATTCGTTTAGTTGTCTGAAAATAGATACTATATATACCCTGTGCTTCCAGAATATCCTGGAAAAAGTTGGGATGTGGGTCGAAAACCTGGTTTTTGGGCCCAGATGCTGCAAAAACCAGGTTATGGCACCAAAACCCGGGTTTTCCTGAAAACCTGGTTTTGCCAACCCGTCCAATACCAGTAAAAATCCCGTAAAAACTCATAAACATCCCGTAAAAACCCGTAAAAAATTGTCCTCAGAAAGAGCATTTTTGTCAAACCGAATCAAAACTTGGTTTTGATGCCCAAAAGCAGGATTTTTAGTGAATCCCAACTTTTTTCAGGATATGGAAGGACTGGGTATATATATATATATATATGCCCAATTTCCCAGGCTTTATTATCATCCAGACCATTGAAAGTGACCTTTTCAATCGCTGGTTTGAGGTTTTTTTGACCCAGGCGGAGAGCTGGCGCAAGCCGCGCAAGCGGAGCGGATCCGGCGGAACCGAGAGGCAGTTCGGAACCACCTGGTGATAGTTGGGGGTTACCCTCTGGTAAACTAACATAGCTATGGAAAATCACTATGTCTACACATAAGTCGTCTATAAATGGTCCATCTTCCATAGCTATGTTAGTTTACTGGAGGGTATATTAAGTGGTTTGATGGGGGGAACCCAACAATAAACCTATCATTTTTGGAGGATTGATACAACCCATTTATGGAGATTTTGGGGATTCTGGTGTGTTGGGTTTACCAGATTAATGATATTTGATAGTGATCACATGTGAGTACTGTGTAATTATGAATATTCTGACGTTAATTTATGTAACTGTCTTGGGTTCTACGTGCAAAAGAAGTTGGTACTTCAGAACCCGCTAAGCACTGGGATGTCCAAGCCCCTGGCGATCCACAGATTGACTGGTCATTTTTACGCTTAAAATACCTACTTTGGATGCCCCATTTTGACCCCATATTGAGACACCATAGCCGAGTATATTTGATTAGCCAACAAGATTTGTTGAAGCACATTGTGTCAGGCCATGTTGCTTCTGCTTCATCTTGTGTTTGTGTGTTTTGAAACGGAAGTTCCACCATCAGTCGCATTGCGCATCTTGTCTTCGTGGGATGATTCGTTTTCCAGGCCGCCTTGCAACGGAAACGCCAGCGCGAGGTCGCCTCGGCGGCATTTGTGGCGGGGATGGGGATGGGGCTACAAATGGAGGGTCCAAATTTAAGCCCCAGAAAGGGCCAGAGATCGAAAAATATGTATATATATATATATTATATACATGTTTAGATATGTTTAGAACATTTTACTACTAACCGTCTAAGTATATCTAATTATATCTAATTATTGGGTGCCTATACCCACACACACACACACACATACCCATGTGATCCCATCTGCCCGTGGGTTAATCGGTGGATAAACATTCAGCGAAACGCGCATCTTGGTTCGAGAAATCTTCCAAGCAGTTGTGGACTCAAGAAGTGAGTCACCGCCCTGATGATCATATCCATTTGGGCTCAAAACCATTCTGACTCTGCTAGAATGGGTAGCATATTAAAGACTACTGAATTTGACTGGCCATTTGAGGGTCCGTATCCCAATGACGAGCCATACATACCCTCTGGTATTTTAGCAGAACTCTGGAAAATGAACCATTGTAGTGATTTTTAATTGTTATTTTTTATTGTTATTTCCAGAGGGTGACCATTTTATTCCATCTTTGTTTTGGTCATAATCCAGTGGCTACACCATGGCCTTACCTCCTCAACCTCCGCGGAAGGGTGCCGAGACTGTGAGGATGGAACAGGACACCATCAGTGGGTGATGGAGGTTCGTAAGTCATGTTGCTACGGGTCAAAATTACCCTCCGGTAAACTAACATAGCTATTGAAAATGGCCATAGAAATAGTGGATTTTCCCATAAAAAATGGTGATTTTCTACAGCTATTTAGTTTACCAGAGGGTAACCCTCAAAACATGGATGGTTTGATCATATGAAAAATACGAGAGATGACCAATCTTGTTGGTCCATGCGTAGCCCACTTTTGACCATCACTAGCTTTTGAACATGGCTGGGATGCGGATCCAAGGAATTGGGATGTAAGAAACGATGATGAAGCTGCTAAACATAGGGAAACAACATTGACATAAATGTATACGTATCTGAATTTCATGGTATTTTACACTTATGCACGGAGGCATCAGGTATAGATCTTCTCGTTTGTATACTAAATGCATTACATTACATTACATTGTATTACATTACATTGGATTACATTTCGTTACATTGCATTGCATCGTATTGCATACATACACATTCGTATCCATGAGACATGCTTGTCAGCCGAGGATGTGCCGAGCAGTGGCAGTCCTGGAGTTGAAAAGGCCAGGGACAGTCCGCGAAAAAATCCAGGGGAAAAGGACGCGTCTTGTTGGCAACAGAAACACTAAGCACTTGGGTTTATTTGCATTGTAATTCTTCAAAAACAAACAAAACATGGTCAGCTTTGGAGCAGTTGGAGGTCCCGTGGACAGCAGTCATTACAAAGGACTTTGGTGAAGTGCTTGGCTGGAGATTCCTGGAGGGCTCTTGCTCCATAAATGGGTTGGATCCGCAGTGAACCAGGACATGCGGCCCCAAAGCGTCAACGCCACGGTGGTAGAGGACAGGTAACGATAAAGGATCTCTGACGGTGTCTGGCTGCGCAAAATTCATCACCTCTAGGACCCCTACTATCATTTTACTTTTCGAGGTGATGAACACATGTATATATATATATATACACCGTATTTACCAACTATTTTTAGTGTTCACCAGAGTAGCAGGGTTTTGACCCATAGCCATTTCATTCATTTTCTGTTCACTTTGGGGATGTTGGCTTCGACAGGGTGATGGGGATGCTCGTTCTGGCAAGCAGCGGTTTGGGAAAAAAAACAGTGGTTCATCATGGTTCCAGCCCAAAAACTAAAATGGCCATCACTGTGCTAGTTTTTGAAAAAGGTTTCGTTGTAGGCCACCTATTGTGGGGTATAGCTGGGAGAACTACGTTGTGTGAAGGATAGTTGACTTGGGAAGCAACCCGTCTTAGCCAGATCCAGACCATTCCCAAGAGGAAAGCTGCTTTCAGTTGGCTGGAGAGCCATTGTTTTCCCTGAAGCATTGATGAATCATTGACAGACTTTCACCCCACAAGTCACAAGAAGTAGATGCTCTTTTTCAGGTCTGGGTATGGACGGTTCCCAAACTTGTGGGTTCTCCTGCTGTCATTGAGCAAGAGACGAAAATACGAAGCAGTGAAGGTCTCCAAGCATGTCGTTCTGTTCCTTAACTCCCAGAGTTGGATTTATCAAATTTCTTTTAGTTGGATAAACAACTGGAGGTTTCCTAAAATGGGGGTACCCCCAAATCATCCATTTATAGATGGATTTTCCACTATAAACCATCCATTTTTTGGGTACCACCATTTTAGGAAACCCCCAACTACAGGCCATTCAGTCATTTCATTGCTTGCGCCTGGCCAGAACTTAGCCAGGACGCATGTGAAAGGAAAGCAGCTGAAGCTTCGCCAGGAAAGGAGAGGGCTGATGAGGAGCCTGCCGTGGAAAGAAAATTGCTGTGGTTAAAGGATGTTAAAAGTGGGGTAGGTATACTTGGGGAATATCGCGCACGGTCTCTTGTGTCGTTAGGCAGCTATTCGCAGCCTGAACGCTCCGAAGACTTCACCCTGATTCTGTCACCAGGGAAACATACCAGTAAAATACATGTCAAACTATCGTCGACCTCAAGCGCTGCTGCCAACTTCCATGCACCTACCACAAATCATTAGCAGCCGGCAGGGCCTGTGTAGGCCACCTATTTAAAGTTTGAAGCAAGCTGTGAGCGGACACGTGAGTCCAGCTGAAACAAAGAAAAATCAACTGTCAAGTGAGGAAAATGGCTGCCGGGTGCCACCTCACAGGCTCAAGTGA
>BGPT01000917.1:97952-108056 GCA_003297045.1 Symbiodinium sp. clade C Y103 | reverse complement strand
AAAATCAACTGTCAAGTGAGGAAAATGGCTGCCGGGTGCCACCTCACAGGCTCAAGTGATGAAGGCCCACACCTTTGAAAGTGACACGGTGTCTGTCTTTTTTGCCAATCAAATTTTGATGATGCCAGTTGGGCTTGCCAGTTTGCAACCATGCATGCCGGGCAGAAATCGCAAGTCGCCAGACTAGAGTGATCCAATCNATGATGCCAGTTGGGCTTGCCAGTTTGCAACCATGCATGCCGGGCAGAAATCGCAAGTCGCCAGACTAGAGTGATCCAATCTGCTTGGGTAGACTCTGGCGCGATGCCTGGAGAGAACAAATAAGTCACGCTAACTTGTCCAAGCGCAGTGCTACGAAAAGCGCCATCACAGCCAGATGAGAAACAGACCAATACTCTGACAAGGGAATGCCATGCAAATTGACTTCCCAAGCCACTTGTGACTGAAAGCACGTTGGCCATAGCAAAGCTGAATTGACAAACTCCACAAATCTCCATCCGTCCCCAAAGAGCATTTTGTTGAACCCATTTAGGCCGGAGCCGGAGTAGGGCACCACCAAGAGGATCAAAACAACATGGCACGTCCAATCCCCAAGCATCAGCTGCACGGTGCACCCCTGGTAGGTCTTGGGCCGACACTATCCAAGTATAAATGGAAATATAATGTTAAACCCATGGGAATACCATGGGTTTAACATTGGAAGATTGTGACAAACCCACGTGGATTTAGGCTGTGGCATACGAAATTCCCCCACTCCTTGGAGAAATTCACTGGAAGTGGACATCTAAAAAAAAGGCCCTGCATGAGAATCACCTAGTTGTGGGAAGAAAACAGCCTCTACCATCCCTATAGGCCCTAGTAAGGATGAACACTTGATAACCATGATTCTGGTGATGATGATGAGGAGGAAGAGGAAAAAGGAGGAGGACGATGATCGCAACGTCTTACAGGGGTTTCATGGGGTTTCTATGATTCCTCCATCCACAGGACCATGGGTGGCTCCCAGCGTGCTCTTGGAGCATCTTGGAGTACTCCCCCGTTATGCTATCCGTGGTCCACTCAGCTGCCAGGAGGACAAGTTGCCAAAGAGCGCTGAAGAGAGTCACAATGCAAAGGATTCGGAGGAGACATGACATTTTTTGTTTGAGGTTCTTGGCCTATGCTCAATGTAACATGGCAGTGCGGGCGACATTTATTCATTCTGGACCTGGACAGCCACAGCCAGGAATGCCCAATTGCGACCTATGCCGTTACCAAGATTACTCTATATTGTATTAATTTTTTGATACACACTCCAATGGGTGGCGCTACGAGTGGCCGCCATCCAAGTCAAGATAATGGCTATATTGTATTATGTTTATTGTCGTTGCTGTTCTTATTTCATGATTGATATGCATACATCTTTATGCATGTATATATATATATAATATATAAATATATATACACATACATATATAGACACTATATAAATATAGACTATATCCATACATGTGCCTGGTTTGGCTTTGTGTCATTCATTGTGCTGAAACACGGGTGTTTCAAAGGACGTTGCCCCAATGACGGAAGAAGGGCAAGTGAAGCCCGAGGAGGACGAGGAGGAAGACCAGGATGACCCTGATGAGGAGCGGAATATCAGCGCTTTCCCCATTTAAAAATTGCTAATAAAGGGGGGTATCCACCATTTTCAGACCCAGATCAGGCTGAAAAGCCTGTAGAGTCTGATGGGAATGGGTGAAGATTGGTTGACTTTGTGAAGTGGTGCTGGATCTTTCTTGGGCAAAACCACATGCCCAGGAGTTTTCAGACCTGGAAGATGAAGTGAGTTCAGGCCTATTTTCTCCGGATGGGTCATGCCACGGAGTGGGGACCGTTGATGGGGGATCAACCAGAAAAACAACTTGCGAAATTTGGGTATTTCACCAGGGCTGTGACCCATAGCCGCTTGAATTGGTCTGGATCTATGAAATAGAGTACCGTAGGTGAAGATACCACCCTGCGGCGACCTGTACCAGGTGAGACTGGATCTACAGTACCGGTATAAAACTTGGAATTTTAAGCGAGAACATGATGTGATTGGACTGAAGGGCACCCGTTGTTGGTGTAGTGGTTGCTCCTTGAGAGGTGAATTTTCCCATGTTGTTGGGTAGATACTTGCCATCATATTCTCATAGTTGGTTGTTGCATCCACATTCTTTTGATGCTGGACTTTCATTAAGAAGTTGTTTGACTTCTTGCATATGCATCCCAGGAATCAGATAACAATCTGTGAAGAACCATCGTTAATTTCCCAGATTGTTGCCTATATTGCCTTTCTGGTTGCTTGACTCCCTTATTCGGTTTTCAGTGAGTAAATCGGTAAATCACCATCTATATCTATAATTCATCCCCACAAGCATTGGTACTATCATCATTGTTTGGTTTTGGCAGGTGTTTTACAAGCAAGTAAAAATGGGCATCCACTTGTATTGATATTGAACGTATCAGAAAGATGGCATTGATAAGAATATATGGATCTGTCTGAAAATAGGGCACCCGCAAAGTTGATGATTGATCATTTTTCAGAAAATATGAAATAACCAATACACGCAATTGAATATATAATTAAGATACACTATATCCATCATTCACCCAAAAAGTTAGAGACATGAATATAGCTCCATGCTTATTGGACAGTAAGCCGATGGGTTTATCATTCTCATGCACTTATTATCCAAAGATTATCCATATCAAGAATCAACATTCTCTTTGTAACAACAATAATGTACACAGAATATATCGTGTATATATATATATATACATACACATGTATGCATATATAATCCATGATCATAACAGGGAAATAGACAAATCCAATTGATATCTTCCACCTGCGTCAGGCAGCTCACAGTCATCGTCCTGTAGTGTGTCGAGCAGCGACTCTGAGTCGGTGTCCACTGGCACCAGCCAAGGCGCAGCCGTCCATGGTTTGGTCGGATCCATTTTGTGGAAGACAGGAACTGAAAATTTGGGGTTCTAAAGATGAGGTTTTTGCAGTGCAAAAATGGTTTGAACAAGTATACATACATGTATATGTATCATTATATCTGCGAATGCAAATGTAGGTATATATATATGTATGTCTGTCTGTCTGTCTATCTATCTATCTATCTATCCATCTATCCATCTATCTATCTATCTATCTATCTATCTATCTATCTATCTATCTATCTATCTATCTACAAATTTCTACACACATATATATATATATATATATATGTACATGCGTATTTTGTGCTTCCAGCTTTCATTTTGGGAATGGTCAAACTTGGGACTAAGTAGGGCTACGAATGACATTGGGTCGATCTGACCAACTGCGGGGGTGGTCGTGCTTGGCTTGCCACTGGCTGGGGGAGGTTAGAGCTGCAAACATGTGATGCCCCTGGGGATACGAACCGAGATACGATTTCAGATACGAACTTCAACGAACTTCCACATGTTTTGAACTATTTTAGGATCGGCGCTTGGATCGTTTTTTTTTTTTTTCAGAGGTCGACTCTTTGCTGCCATGGCAGCATTTCAAGCGGCAGTTTTTCCGAGTCAGGAGAGATGGGCGAAGCTTTGGAGGTCTCCTGGGTCTGGATGTACAGCTGAGTTTCCATTTCAAGATGTCATGGCTGGTGAGTGGCTATCCAAGATGGCCGGACAAGTACTTAGAACTCGATTTGGAAAAAAACATAGGGGCCAAAAACATTTAGAACACGAAGGAAAGGGGGTACTTAGAACAGATTTCAAGTACTTTATTTACATATGACATACACTAATATCTTAGGACACTTCCAAGAAGGGAACCAATTTACTCAAGTAGGTGGGAATGTTTGATACGCATCTTTTCTTCCCCCGGGGCGTCAACAACAGTTTAAACCATAATGTAAATACATAGAGAGAGAGGGAGAGAGAGAGAGAGAGAGAGTGGACACCTCACACATGTCAGGGTGTTGTTGGTGGCCTGCCTAGGTGGCGAACCACATACGCAGAAGATTTCCGAGAAGGGAAATTATTTGTTCAACTTGGCGAAAATGTCTGATACACATGTTCTCCTGCCCCCGGGGCGTCAACAACAGGTATTAAATCCATCTAAAAAAATGTGTATACAACTATATAAATATATATACAGAGAGAGAGAAGGGGGGAACTTAACGCATTTCTGTGTGATGTTGGTGGCCTCCCTAGGTGGCGAACCGCATATTTAGGTTATGAAGGATGATGGGTGCAAGAATTATTTCAATTATGTCTGAGCATTTAGGGACCCAAACCAGCAATTATTGGTTCTATGTACACCTTTTTTTTCATCTTGGTTCTGTTCTAAGTACCTTGGTTGGAGGTTTCATAACCATCGGGTGGTTGGAGATACCACAGCAGTTCTATCCGTGGTCAACCAGGAAGCTTGCTTTCTTCAACCCAGCGAGGATGTGGAGGAGCTTGAAGTGGAAGAAGGAGAGGAAGAAAAGGAGGAAAAGGAGGAAAAGGAAGAAAAGGAGGAGAAAGAGGAGAAAGAGGAGAAAGAGGAAGAGGAGGAGGCGGGCCCATGCATGCATATCTTGATTTCGGATGTTCTGACTTTTCACTTATCGAGTTGGTGGTTTCATATTTTATTGGTTGTCTGAAAATAGGGTACCCCATTCCATCCACTGGCTACTGTAATTATCGTTTTCCCAATGTTTTCCTCAAAATGGCTATTTGGGGTTTACCCCATTTTCAGACAGCCATAGTGAATATAGTCGGTCATATATCCGATTATATCCCCGTTATGACCCCATGAATATTCCATTAAACCACTATTTCTCACAGTAAATTAATCATTTTCAGACACACCCAAAAATACATGCTGGTTAGATATACATATCCCTATTATTAAAATTCATCTTCATTATATTCTATTATCCTCATTATACTTATGATTCATAATACTACTATTGTTATTGTTATTACTATTACTACTACTATTACTAATGTTACTCTTGAGTAGTTATGAGTATTACTGTAATGATTGTTATATTTATACCCATTATAGCCTCAATATGGTGGGTTATATCTTTTCCTCTATTTGGGATGAATATCCTCCATGCCTCAGCTTTTTTTTGGGACCTGAAGCCAGCAGTGCAGCGACAGGCGGAACCCGTCGATTGGACTTTGCGGCGTCTTGCAAGGCCGCGGAACGAGCCGTCATGCGCCTTGGAACGTTGATAGACGGGGGGTGATCAAACCTGAAATGCTTGGAACGTTGACAGGTTGGTATCTAACCACTGTAACCTCTGGAAATTGGGTATGTCACTGCAAATATCGAGCGTATCTATCTGTCTGTCTGTCTGTCTGTCTGTCTGTCTGTCTGTCTGTCTGTCTGTCTGTCTGTCTCTCTGTCTCTCTCTCTCTCTCTCGCTGCATATATGTTTATGATCGTATGTGTGTATAAATACATACAGATATGGTACACATATAATTTCTTTTTACCTTTCGCCTTCAAAATATGGTGCATAGCAAAAATTCAAAGGTTTCAGTGCCCGAGATGATCCAGAAAGACCTAAAGTGGCAACCAGACAGGGAAATACTAGTTGAAGAGTTCAATATATTGGGCACTTCTCAACACAAACAAATGCTGGAAATGATTTACTGGATCAAGATGATGAATCTTGAGATCATGAAGTCCCAACAGCCGCGCCCACTCCGGCAAGGATATGGGCATGGAGAAAGTGCAGATGGGACTGATAGGATGAAACACAGCTACATAAACTTCGAACAGGTTGAGGGGCATCCTGATACTTCCGGTAGCTCCCCCCTTGGCTGAAGGTTCACCACCACTCAGTGTATTGTTTCATTTCGAATCCAAGGTCCAAATTTCCAAAGATCGCCAGAGGGACATGCTATCCCTTGCCCAGGCTGTACCCAGCGCTGGGCACCTGTTGAGCTGCAAGCGCTGTCTTCAGGCGCCGGAGATGCTTATCAAATGCTGCATGGGTCACAGTAAGAACTCCAGAGCTGAGGAGGATAAGAACCATCAAACAATCTCGCCAGTTATTTGGACATGAAGCTCTCCATTTCAAGACTTTCATTTTCCACCTCGATCTCTTTAGTTTGAATTTGGGGCGCAACGAAGCCACCCAAGATTGCAGGTGTCTCGGATCATTGGGAATGGGCGAAGATTTCAAAAAAACCGAGCCCAGTAATTTGTGGGTTCCAAAATGGTTTTCAGGGTTTCCTGTAGCTTGCTCACCCGTCTGTTCTTCCGAAGTTGTTACAAATTCATGCATCACTACTGTAGCCCACGGTTAGAATGATATGTGCATTACATCAGTACATCCTGATTATTGAGGCTGACTGATTGATGACTATATTGCCAGATGGGTTTGTCCTAAGATAGAGTATCCCCACATCTCATTGTTCAAAAGTTAATTTCCTTATTTTCTAATCGCCACAACAAATAGTATGACCCATGTTGAGACACACCCATCAAATTCCAATAGAAGCAATTATGAACCTACTATCATAGTCATGAGTAATACTGTAATGAATAAATTAATACCATACTTATAAGATTCAACTAAAACTATACATGACTATTCTACTACTGCAGGAGCCTTTTTCTGACCTCGAAGTGAGGCGAAGCGATTGCGCCAAAGCCGCGCGAACTTCGAAGTGCCAAGCAGTCCCTGGTGGCCAAACTTCTCTGTGCGGACGCTGAGATGGCCATGGCTCCAAGTCATTGGGCTAGCAAGCCACAGAACTATTTGGGTAGTAACTTAATCCTCATAGGGCCCCCTCCAAAAGCGATAATGGCACAAAACACTGGAAAACGATATGGTCCCCCCCCCCAAAAGTGATAACCGATAATAGTAACTACTGAGATGTAAAGGATTTTGACGGGAGCTCATGTGAAATACCGTCGGAAAAGGTGGATTCCCCAAAAACAAGTTTGGTTGGTGGTTTCATATATTGAGAGTTTTTCTTTACTACCTGTACCTGGAATAATCGGGGCCTTGAATCACCAGTGTTTTTTGGGATGGGTTCAACAATCCGGATATATCATTGCAAAATACTGAACATAGCCATGAATGGACTTATGAAGTATTCTGTAAAACAAGGTCGGTTTCTTTGATGCTCAAGTGGAACAAGACACTGGACTTTTGGTGTTCAAATTCCTGACCCATCCCTAGATCAACTGAAGCCACTGTTTAGGAAGCTTGTGTTTGAGAATATCCTGGCATCAGTTGGTCCAAGTAAGCTTCTCCTGATCTGCAAGTTGAAGCCAACTCTCAACTTCCAAGGCACCTTCAAAGTTCGCCCCAGGGTGTTTCTTGATGTTTTTCGTTTTGGGCCGCTGAACCCATGGCATCGGAGGTCGCTGGTGGTATGTCCTTCCAGACTGGCCGCCCCCCGACTTTGACTACGCGGCTGCCCTGGCAGAGCGAGGCACATCGCATCGCCGGTGGGGACGGACATGAAGATTTGGTGAAAACAGGCGAGCTTTTCTGGTAGATAAGGAATCAATCTGGAAAACCACCATGGGGAAACCGGCTCCGGAACATCTTCTACAACTATCTACAATCCATGCCACGCTGGGTTTGGCATATCGATTTGTCAATTTGCTGGAGGGTACATGATCTTGCTCAATTTCAGGCTACAACTTGGGACAAATTTTGAGACCCAGCTGGTTAGACCATGCCAAACATTCATGTTTTGTTTTTATCTGCTTGGTATCCACGACAAGCCATGGCAATTGGGGTTCATATTCCACCTTCTTCATAGAGGTGCATCTGCAATGTCTTCCGACTTCGAGATGCACGTATAATTTTCGCACGCACAAATTGACATATTTATACATATTTGTTTCTGCACGTGTATAATGAGTAAATATATATATATATATTTTCACATATTTACGCTAGGTACTGTATGTAGATGTATATATATATATATGTATACACAAATACATTTACTGTCTATATACAGACTGGTGTTTTTTTTTTCACATTTACATGCATTTACACATGCCTACCTCTATTTAAAGATACATATGTAAATACACTTACCCGCATATCTATGCATATGTATATATATATATATATACACAGATGTGCGTTTTTGCACTCATATATGTGTCGTACTACCGAGTTGAACGCAGGCTACCGGGAGGTGCCTGTGAGTGACTTTGAGACAGCCGAAGAGATGGACGGCAACTTAAGGAGAGGGGTATGCTGCGCTTTTGCTGCTGATGGCCACCCTAGATAAGAAGGTCAAAATGATGACAGGTGGGATTTAACAAGCTTATATAATCTTATATATAGGAACCCGGAAAGATCGACAAGTAACATTCCACAAAAACAGTGACGTACTGTTCTCTTAAAAAGTTCTTTTGCAGGCTTTCTATTGGAGCTCTCGCTTCTGTATGGACATTCTTGAATCAGAATCTTACCAAAAATTGCCATAGGCTGCTGTTAGATTTTTCACGCCTTGCTGTTTGATCTGCCAAGCCCTCCTGTGAATTTTCGGTACTTTGCTCCCTTGTTGCTGCTGGATTTGGGACCTTGCTTTCCGGTCAGATTTCCAGTACCCCAGTGGGTTTGGTGGATGCTGAAGACAAGCGTGGTAAAGACGGTAAAGACATTGAACATGGAGTGTGCTCTTTGGTAATCCAACCTGCACAATCCCCCAAAGATGTGTATGCACATTATCCCATCAACAAGTGAACAAGTTATTGGTTATTTGCAGAATCTTGCGCAGGCTTTTTCCCTTTTGGTAGATGATGTTCCAACCAGAAAATGGGTGCTGGTTCTTGAACCAGCCAGTTTGATGAAACACCGGCTCTTCGGGCGATCCTGACAGGAAGGTTTTTTCCTTACCCAATGGCTACAAGGGCCTCTACCGCGACGAGCAAGGAGCAATTATTGACGTCACGCTGGCATTCTTGCGACTTCTTTTGTTGCTGTGTTGCTATTGGGATTTCCTGATTTCCTAAACTTGAAAAAACCCAAACTTCAAAAACCCGCCCAAACCTACAACAGCTTGCTCCCTGGGTAGTTTTCCCCGAGCCTTTCAACTCTTCGCTTCAGGTTCGGCCCGTGGAGGGCCGGCCCTCCTACGATCAGCTGATGTGCAGGACCAGATACGACTGGATGGTTGGGGCCATCCGATTTAACGCATTGGAAGGGTTGGCAGAACCTGATTTTTTTTTCAGAACGGGCCCTCCTGGGGGGGTGATTTTTGCTCTAAAAATGCTAAAAAATACTGGTATTTACAGTGTTTTATGGCCGTAGGGGGCTTAAAACCGTTGTTTCAACGCAAAAATCATTCCCCCTATGCATGCACAGTCTCAGAAAGGCTGGTATTTACAATATTTTATAATATAAGGACCAGCACCAATACGGGGGTATTTGAAATCATCACAGTTCCCACAGGCATAGATGGCACCAAAGAATGTTTGCTCAAATGACAAGTCAATGGAGTCATACTGCACTTTCTTACAGAAACATAACCCTCTTTGAAAGGGATTGCTATATGTACATATACAGTATCATATATATACATATATATATATATACACATTTGATAGGGTTCCTTGTAGCACAGGAACTTAAACAATACCATACTCTTTCATAAGGACTGCTGTGTGCCCTGGAGGCTGCTTGCTCAAAGGAATGCCATACACTTTTGAAAGTAATTTTGTGCATACATGTGTATTAATTAACATATCATATAGTAAATGCATTTTCTTTTTCAAAGGAAGATTGCATAACACCATGGTTCAAGTTTTTTTCATGAAGTCACCAAGAATTTGTTTAAAGGGATGCCACACTCTTGAAAAAACTTATGTGTATATTATAGGGATACTACCCTTCTCTGAAAGGAGTATTACCTCTATGTAAGAAGTACCATAGTTGTTCCAAAATATATGGAAGCCATGCTGCACTCTTTCTANAAAGGAATGCTGTGCACATCTCAGGGCCCTGCTTCAAAGTAATGATGCCCTTTATCAGAGGGAGTTGTCCTCTCTGTAGGACAATGTTGCATGGAGGTATGCCACAACTTCCTGAAGGAATGCCACATCCTTTTAAATGATGACTTATGAAAAAC
>BGPT01000917.1:27655-97635 GCA_003297045.1 Symbiodinium sp. clade C Y103 | reverse complement strand
CTATCGTTTGAGTGTGGTGCAACCGGTCGAAATTGAATTCCATTTCTCTTTGATATTCGTTGCCCCCAAACAATATGTCAAAGCAAAAACAGCTGCATTACACCATATTTCTAGCAAACTGACATTTCCAAGTTGATTGACAAATTGTTTTTTTGNAAACAGCTGCATTACACCATATTTCTAGCAAACTGACATTTCCAAGTTGATTGACAAATTGTTTTTTTGTCTTTTTTGGTGCCTGCCAGTGTTTTGTGACCTTGACCTCTCACAAAACACTGGCAGGCACCAAAAAAACCAAAAAAAACAAAGTGGAAAGTGAGGAAACCTGCACAGGCACCAAAAAAAACAAAAAAAACAAAATTTCCACGAACTATGGGTCCACTTCTGAGTAGTTGCTGAAAAAAATTGTTTTTTTTTGGTTTTGTTGGTGCCTGTCGAAGTTTGGTGCATCTAGTGGTTTGTTTTTTTTGTTTTTTTTGGTGTCTGCCAGTGTTTTGTGAGGTCAAGGTCACCAAACACTGGCAGGCACCAAAAAAAACAAAAAAAACAAAGTGGAAAGTGAGGAAACCTTCACAGGCACCAAAAAAACCAAAAAAAACAAACTAACCAAACTTTCCACGAACTATGGGTCCACTTCTGAGTAGTTGCTGAAAATTTTGTTTTTTTTTGGTTTTGTTGGTGCCTGTCGAGGTTTGGTGCATCTAGTGGTTTGGTGTTTTTGGTTTTTTTGGTGCCTGCCAGTGTTTTGTGAGGTCAAGGTCACCAAACACTGGCAGGCACCAAAAAAACCAAAGTGGAAAGTGAGGAAACCTGCNGCCTGCCAGTGTTTTGTGAGGTCAAGGTCACCAAACACTGGCAGGCACCAAAAAAACCAAAGTGGAAAGTGAGGAAACCTGCACAGGCACCAAAAAAACAAAAAAAACAAAATTTCCACGAACTATGGGTCCACTTCTGAGTAGTTGCTGAAAATTTTGTTTTTTTTTGGTTTTTTTGGTGCCTGTCGAGGTTTGGTGCATCTAGTGGTTTGTTTTTTNACTATGGGTCCACTTCTGAGTAGTTGCTGAAAATTTTGTTTTTTTTTGGTTTTTTTGGTGCCTGTCGAGGTTTGGTGCATCTAGTGGTTTGTTTTTTTTGTTTTTTGTGGTGCCTGCCAATGTTTTTGTACATCTCATGTCAAGATTATGATTAAAAAATTGCGTTTTACTAGGGTTTCAGACCCCCTAAGTGCATAAAACATCGGAATTTACAGTGTTTTATGATGATTTTTAATGAAAAATCACCCCCCCCACGGGGTCCCGCTCTCTTTCTTAATTGGGTTTTATGATAAAACCAATAAACATCACTGTCATGGAAACCACCTTGTCGGTTGAACATGGTGGCTGCGTTCCGAACGTGGGGGTGGATGTATATAGTAATCTGGAGTTTCAAAAAACGTAAGCGACAAGGTAAAATAAGTATGATATAGTATGATAGAATTGCTAGAATCTTATCATATTGTATCATTGATCTGCCTCATTTTGCCGGGGGTTGGATGGAAACATCCAGAAGGAATGCTTGGCCTTGGGATTGGACCAAATCCTCTCTGGTGCAGGTCAGCTACGATCACACGGTCCGGGACAGTGATGGTTCCATCCTCCAATTTCTCTATGGAGAGGAGAGAAGTGGAGTCATTCAAGATCTGACAGCAGAAATTGAATAGGAGGCATTTCTGGGAGTGGGGGGTGAAAAGGTGTGGACTGTTGAATGGCAAATAAGATGCTGTGATAGTAAATGAAGACAGGCTTGCCATTATGTCCGAATAGGGAAAGCTGATGCGCATCAGGGTGTTCATGTGGATCAAAAGATGTGGGCCAACGATTAACTCATGAACTCTCGTTCTCTTGGTTTGCGAATGTCAAGCTATTTATGTGATCCTCCCAACCACGATTACCTCATTGGTTGCACATGTAATTGTCTTTTATAACGTTTAGCTGCTTGCAAAATATAGTAAACCTGCCACAAATTGCAGCGACCTGACACTTGAATCATTTTTATAGTAGTGCAAGTGGAATCATCTACAATTGGCCGAAAATTTCGACGAGTGTGAATTCTTGTACTTTCTCCAGCTAGATAAGATTTTTCAGCAAGACTTACTTGGGAGTGCAGTCGGGGCTATTTTTTGGGGTATTAACATGTATTAACCATGGTTATAACCAGCTTAAATTGGGATGTAACATGATGTGACCCCTATAAACTATGGATCCACTTCGGAACTGCACCCCAAAGCACCACTCCTGACTCCTGGGAGGACGGTGCAGACGTCACGCGGGCAACGTATCTGTACAAGTTCGAGGAACTGTGGTCCATACGCTCAGCGGATCTCAGTGGTCTTGCCTGTGGTAAATGAATGTAAATGAGGTAGGATAGAAATGGATCCTTTACAGAAGCGTTGGACTATTGGAAGAAAAGTCGGCTGAGATCCTGAGGTTTATACTTCTATCATCTTCTATCCATTTATTGATAAATGAATGCTCACCATTGAGATCTACAGAAGCTGTGATGAATGGGATGGTCCGGCACTGAGGTCGAACTTTCACTTCCTTGAAAAACCTGTCACAGTCTCAGCCGGAGGTCAATCCCACGGCAGAACTGGTTGGGGGTTTGGAAAGACTTTCATAGACAATTGTTCGGCAATCAAACATGGCAATGAAGGATCCCCTGTTTTTTTTAGGCTGCTTTATTCAGAAACCGATGGCCAGAATCGCACCGGATGTCCCAGGGTTCATGGTTCCTCCATTGAAATTGATGTCTCAATAGTTCTCATGTGTCTGCTGCGTTTCAAAGTTTCGAAGTTGTTTCTCCCCTACCTGTCCTCTGGTGACGGAAAAGTTCCTTCATACAGGTGTATGGCTGGAGTCTGGGTGCTCACTGATTTGAGCTTGTCATTGTTTTGACATGTTTTGACTCTGTCAGGTGTTTCCCTGACCTGTCCCTACCAACTGGGAGAAATGCTCGGAGAGAACTGACTTTCAAGATTCGGACTGGACTTTCAAGCAGGTCCTGAACCTAGAGACCCCGGAGACCCCTGAAATCCATCAAATCAAATAAATGAAGAAAGAAATAGTGGATTACCATGATTTTTCCATATCGTTTCGAGTGATTTTCATCAATTTTCACCCATCTATCCCCGATTTCTCGGGGTGGCCCCTCCATGTAGCCTCGTAGAGGCACAGACGTGTTTCAAGCAGTGCAAAGGCAAGCAGACCTTGGACACCAAGTAGCTCTGCAGCATGGGGTTTCCCATGGCCATTCGGAATGGGATGATGGTGAATGGTTAAATCGATTGGATCGATTGGATCATGAACCCCTAAAGTTTAGCCCCATGAATTGAGCAGCAGTAAGACAATGAGATGGGAAAGAAAAGCCAACGTACTCAAAGAGGATCGGTTTCCAAGTTTCCGTTGAAATATTCATGTTTTAGATAGCAGCCCCAAAATATGGAGCCAGAACGAGAGTGAAGTGTACCAAATCCATCCAAATCCGACATTTTATCCGACTATGTCTTGGAAATCAACATTTTACACAGATATAATGTGGGTAAAACAACAGTAAACCATCCCCTAAATCACCATAAATAGGTGGTATTCCAACCATTCCCAAATGGGTGGTTTATTATTGTTTTACCCACATTAATTCAGATAGATGATCTCCATGGCCATTACTATCAGTCACCCATCGCAGCCGCCCATTCTCGGGATTTTCGTGAAACAATTCCCGCTCAGGTCTGCGCCCCTTTATCTGAAAGCGAAGCAGGAAGCCAAGGCCGTTGCGAGCTTAAGAAGCCTTGCTACATAAAGCATGTAGCTACGACGTGTTTGTCCGTTGGAATACTGTGTACATCAGTGTATAGATTGATATGGCATTATAAATATATAACATGCACACAATTGTACACACACACACACTTACAATTGTATACCAAGTGACATTATACATAATGTTCATACAATATCATACAAGTATATTATTCATTACGTATATATATATATATGTCCATAATAGATCTATATTTGCATTGGTTCATGGTGTCATGTCCTTTCCATCCCCAAGAAACCTTGCATCCTGCCAGCATCCTGCCAGGCTGGAGAATTCGTTAGCGCACTGCAGGTGGGGCATGTGGGGCACTACCAGGCAAGTCTAATAGGAAAAATATCTGAAAAATATTGGGGAAATTATGGAAAATTGATGGTGAACCATGAAATTTTGAGGTAAGTACCCACTTTTCAGTTCGTACAAACCCACGGAAAGACCCTGTTCGGTTCAAAAGCCCAGAAGTTAGGAGTGGTGTTCCATTTTAGAAGCTCCAGAGATTGGTAATGTTTACCAATTTACCAATTTGAAAATGAGATGTTTTTGTTCCCTCTGATATTGTCTGATATGTGAGAGGCCAGCGGGTGGTCATTCTGAACAGATAGCTGGGAAATCCCCGAACACCAAGCCATTTTTGATGACACCGCGGGGTAACTGCTTAGTAACCCCTTATAAATGGTAATATACATACATATACTGCGTTAGAATTGGTCCCCTTACAGCTGGGTATACAAGGCGTTTGAATTGGCTACAACTTACATCCATTTACAAACCACTTAGCTCAACCTCAGATTAGAATCCATATTCATCCATATTCATGGATATATCTTTCAAGAGTTGGAAACCACTTAATTCGATATAACATGATATAACATGATATAACATGATATAACATGATATAACATGATATAACTGGTTCACTAAACCTATCCCTCCAGATTGGTCCAAAAGTTCAGAGCCCCGAAGACCTTGGACGAGCTGCGACAGAACAGCGACAGCATGGAGCCCGCGGCGGCGGCAACTGTGTCCGGGGGCCGAAAAAAAGGGTGGGCCCAGGGGGGGAAACATGGGGAAACTATGAAGTTGAATATTGGAATAAGTTTAAGGGAGTATATCATATTACTCATCAATAGACAAACCTAACAAACCTATACGAAGTATGTAGTTAGTTGTAAGATTTAACAAAGTTATATGAAGATTTACACAAATGGACCAAAGGACCACCGGAGCATCAGCTCCCCCTGACCCATAGCTTCAGGCATTGTGTCAGGGTCCAACCCTAGGGGAAGATCTGGATTCGTGATGGTATGATGGGATGATGGTCTTGAAATGGTCGCAGGGGTGCCATCCGTAGTCCGAATCTTGCGACTGGGTTTGCTTGCATGTATACTACTTACTACTTAGTGCAGAATCTAGGGTTTCACAAATTTGGCAAAATATTCGTGAAGAGTCAGCCCCTCACGCTTTTCCACCCGCGCATTGATGGACATTTCACTCCATGCCTCCCAGCTCCGTCCCAGCTCCGTCCCAGCTGAGGCGTCGGATACGAAGTCAAGTGTCCAAAGCCAAGAAGAAGGGTATCCTGCCACGCTCCTGGGTTGGGAGCTTAGGGGCACCTGGGAAGCTGCTCACCTCAGAGCTGGCCACAGGTCAGGGTCTGATTTCATGATGGGGGAAGGCCCCAAGATATGGGTGTGTGAAAAACATGGGTGTGGGAACAGTTCGAAAGCATCAACTTTGGGATGGTGCCCTCAAATTTCCAAGCCATATTGAAAGATGGTAGAAAATCTACTCTGAATAAAAAGAAGATGAAGGGAGAGTGGTTTCCAGATCTCGGAACTGGAATTGAATGGAGGGATGGAAGTAGGACTAAGTAGGTGGAGTAGGTGAGTAGGTGGTGTCATCCTCGGACTTTGGTTCTTCAACCAACCAAGACACTAAGATATGATATCAAAATAATTCAAAATATATCAAATGTAGCATATCAATATCAGTGGTTATACTAGATGGATACCTTACTAACTGGAAGCCGATTAATTTGATATTATCCAAACCATTTTGGTTCTTCATCAAACGCAACTACCACAGGGATCCCCCTTCGAATTTAAGCTACAGAAACTGTGCACACGTGATTCCTATAAAACCCTTATTTTAGTGGGGGGCGCTAAAAAATTGTTTATCCAGGTACCTCAGTCTTGGCTGCATAAAACCTAGTCCTTGGCTGCAGGTGAAATGGTGGTCATCCCCTATAAGGGTTGGGGCTGGAAAACTTGGCTGCCTCAGGATGACGTTTTCGAACCAGTGGCCTCCCTGCCGGGTGACCAGAGATGACCTTGGGAGCAGCGACATTCGTCCCACCCGGATTTCTGCATCAGCAGGGTATGGAATCAAATCCTGGATTTGTTGAAGATGATGTTGTATTTCTTGAATGAGAAATCCACTAGGGGAATCTATAGGAAATCTTTTATGATTTTTGAGGGGTTCCTTAAGCAAATTAAAGAAATCGATGAAATCCATGTGATGGATTGTCTGAGGGATTATGAGGGATGTTTTCCAACTTTCAACCTGCCCTATAAACCCAACATAACCCTACCATATCCAATCCTCAAGAAAAAACTTTGGAATACGGTTTCCCATGGGACATGAAAGTATCTCTAATTTACAAAATGTCAAAAGTAAGATTTAAAAAAGAAACTTATTTAAAGAGTGTATGAAAAACCATAAAAAGTGTTGGGACAAAGTCACCTTGCCTTGGAAATGTCCATGTCCATCACCTTCCTGACGAAAAGCAGGTTCCACGACGCTGGGTTCCCCTGAGGCTCGGCCCTGCTCATTACTTTGGATCCACCTCGGAAGTGCATGAGGAGGTGGCATCCTAGGGTGGGATATCGCCGTGGTTGGCAATGGGGTATATTGGGTATACCATGGCATACCCAAGAATACATATTTCAATTGGGACAGAGTGGTATTCAAACATAAGAAACAATCACTGGATTGATTGTGGTTTATATCATCAGACAAACTTATATAAATTCATATCCACAGGTGAGATGTAATGAGATGTACATCATTTGGGTTCACCATGTTTTTTAGTACATCGTGTTTTGCTGATTAGATAATGTTTTTTTCAAGTGTGAAGGAATCCATTGCACCCAGCTGACTGGTCAACTTCATCATATGTAACTGTTGATGGTTCAGCTATCAGTTTGATGTCTTGATACGACTCCAGATGGTTTTCCTCTGAGGATTTGATGGTTGAATGCTGTTGAATATCAAAATGTAGTGTTGGGTTCCAAAGTGGTCTACCCCATGATTCTTGTCGCTGTTGTTGGGTGGGATGGGACCATACCCTGCAGTGAACCGAGGCCCTGCAAGCTTTCATGGCAAAGCAACTGAAGAGTGGTCAGATGAACAGCAAGCAGGCGCTTTGTTTTTTTAACCCTGGGCCACTGCAGGTGCCTTTGGCAGAAAAGGTTCAATGATTAAACTAAGGAGATGACGCAACATGACTCAAAAGAAGGTAGACTAAGACATTGACATAAATTATGATATAGATTGCAAATGCAGTGCCAATTAGCTAATCTATTTTCCGAAAAGGTTTTCGGGAATGTGATGGTGCCGTGCCTGACATGCTGTGGCGTTTGCAGTCCCATTCATACCTTGCGACTGCCCGAGTCCTTGAGGCTTGAGATCAGGATGATGATCCCCAGAAAATACGTGAAAATATGCATAGCTAGGGGTTGCCAACAAGCAGTTCACCAAGGTTCACCAAAAAGGACTAGCGATGGCTGCAAGATGTCAATCCATCACGAGTTCTTCGAGGAAACAACGATTTTTTCTGCAAGGAGCATCCGAAAAAAAACAGCAGCTTTGCTCCCCAAGCCACTCGCGCCGACGCGACTACAGTCATGGCGTCTGGTAGCTTTCGGGCATGTTGGCTGGAAAAGGTGGGTGCAAGCGTACAGATGGACCGCTGGCTACTGTTTGAGAGAACTGTTTTTGTTTCACTGCTGTGGGGGTTTGCAACATTTGAAGGGAGTTGAAGTGTATGTCAACGTATACTGTAAGAATCGTAGCCAATCTATATATAGGCAAGTGAGTGTGTGCTCGCCGGTTTGAATGAGAACACTCGCTTGACAGCCTCCGATTATCTCCGATTCAATGGAACGATCTTCACCAATAGCGGCGGATTCAACAGACACTCAGACACTCAGCGTGCGATCAAAAGCCCAATGGCCAAGGAAGTGAAAGACGTGGCTTTCGAAGAGCTGGCATCGGGTGACGAATATGTGCGTGTGAAGGTGGACGGGCTCAGAAGGGATCAAAGTTCCCCGAAAATTGATGGGCACAACGAAAAACAGAATGAGCAAAATCTCTGTGGTGTTCTTTTCCAAACCCCGAGGAAGTGCTTCTGGAGCGACCTACCGCATGTACTCCGTAAGCCCAGGGGACCCAACTGAATCCATCATCATGCAGTACGGCGATCCATGAAATTAGGGATGTTGCATGGAATGTCCAAAAATGATTGAACTTTCATCTTTGTCCAGCACTCGCAGAAATGGTTGAAGGGAACATCTACAGGAAAATAGGAAAGCACTACATTTGGCTACCAAAATCCATTGTTTCCAGTTGAGTTTTCTCAACAAAACCAATCAAGAACTTGGTCCAGCACATTTCGGGGGGGGTTGCCACCCCCTAAACCCCTCAGTCTATTATCATATCTTCATATATTTTCCCATTAAAGCTGGTCATCCAATTGGCGTATTCACGCAGGTGAACTATAGTGGGTTAAACTACAAGGACGGCATGGCCATTTGTGGCATCTACGGCGTGGTTGAAACGCTGCCGCTCATCACTGGCATCGACTTCGTTGGTGTGGTGGATGTGGCCTGGTTCTGTGGGTTGACTTGGTGACCCGGGGAGACAGTTTCTGCAACTGCCATGACAGCAACGCCCCCAAAGCTAGATGTTTACTATTTAAAAAAACCTACGTCCTGCGAAAATAGATGATGGATGATAAGGGTATACTATTGCAAATGACTTTTCTATCTTTTTGCGGGCTACAGATACAGGGTAGCATGAGAGCCCAATTTGGGAGAGCTGCGTGGATGTGCGTTGATCTATCAGCATGAAACTACTTCATCACTCTGTCCTTTGAGTTTGAGGCAGATGGTTGTGAGATTGAGAGGGGCATGGGTGTGGCTGAGGGGAACAGAGTCAGTTGTTTGGGTTGTTCTCTTTCATGAGACAGTTGGCAGGTGGAAGCAGAAAGTGTTTCCAGCAATCAAGCTTTTGGCAAAAGATTGGTTTCAAGAAAAAGGCGCACTTCCCTATTTGGCGACGAGGGCCAGGGCAAAAGTCAGAAGCAACCACTCCACATAAGTCCCTGCCAACAGGATTCACGCTGCCGCTTCTAGATACACCCTTTAGAATAAGGATTAGAAAGGACTCCGTATCAACGGAGCCAGAATCCTTTGTTATAAATTTTCGACATCTCAACTTGCCGAAAGCTCAGGAAGCAAAGGGTGGCTTCAAGTATCTCGTCCACAGGTTCAAGCATCCCATGGAGATGGTGTCAATTTCAGCCCTTATGGTCCAATTTTCTCATGCGAACTCATCTCAAAATTCTCAAAGGATGATTGAAATTTGTTGGAGGTTCTTCAATGTGTCATGTATTTCGGGGTCCAAGCAAGCCACCCCATGCGTTCAGTCTGGTTGCTGTAACAGCAAGGGGAGAACCATAACCAATGGGATCTCAGCTTTTTCACCAGCCATTGGATTCCAGCTTTTCTGAAGATAGGATACAACAAAAAGATCTGGTGGGAATAAACCACCGGTTGGACAAACTCTAGTACCGCGTATGGTTGGTCAAAGTTCCCAGTACAATGGTTGGTCAAATCATCTGATCTATTGTTATCTATTTCATGGTTGAATGTATATCCCATCAAATATCCTCATTAAAGTCATATCTCCGAGTTTCCATTGGCTAACTCATTGGATTTTGCATGGAGTGTTGCTTTTATACCACCATCTTTGCTAGTTTTAGCTTCCATAGTTGGTAAAATTGCCATTGTTTGAGAAGATTTCGGTGTGTCTGAAAACAGGCTATACCCCCAATTATAGCCATTTATTAGGGATAATGATCATTAACCGTTGGGTTTAGGGCTACATAGGGCTACACGACATGTTCAGAGCCATTGGACCATTTTGGACGTCGCGCGCAAATGAGGAAAGGGGACAAGGTCATCATGACCGGCTGGGAGATGGGCCAAAAGTTTCATGGTGGCCATGCAGAGTACGCCAGCGTCAAGGCGACAGCGAAATGTGGGAGCTAAAAGAAGGGGGTTATGATGTTGTGTGCGTGTCTAGGGTTTGAAGTATTATATGATATTGTGATATTATGTTTATATCTATATGTATATATATATATTTATTATATATGATATTATATACTCTTGGATATAGAGAGAGAGAGAGATTTAGGAGCAAAGAAGATAAAGAAACGTGTCTGTCAGTGTATGTAAAAGATGTGGTGATTATTGACACGCATGCAATTAAGGTGTTCTGAAGCAGTGTTGTCTCACGGCTATCTAGATCTACCTACTTATCATAGTGCATTGGTTGATTTATATGTTTATCATATTCCGAAATTAATATTAAGTTAACACCATTTTGGTAGGTATGGCTCAGCAGCATACTCCACAGAAGTGTTCAATCTTTATTGATTCCAACAAGTAAGAATTCAACTTGCTTCACCATGTTTTGAAACAATGGTGATGGTGTTAATACTCAATGTGTATATATCATTATATATCTATGTGTTTCACAAAAAACACAAACTGATTTTTCGGCATCCTCGCAACATCAACTAGACACAGGCTCAGTGGCTCGTGCCTTTACCGGAGAACCTCAGCGAGATCGATGCGATGACCATTGGCACTGCGGGCTTTACGGCTGCCTTGTGTGTCAAGGCTTTAGAGGAGTGGCCGGCCTATTTCTGGACGCAGTGGTAAGGGGCTGATACCAAGAAAGATCAAGAAACAAATGTCCAGGGTCCCTAGATAGTAACCCAAAAAAAGATAGAAAAGCGCAAGCCAAAAAGGCATGGAAAAGCATTTTCAGGATGCTGTAGATGATGTTTCCTCAATAATTTCCGTGTTTCCAACTGTTCTATCTATTTGGAGGTTGCCATGTAACTGTTTGAAGCATGAGACGTACTGAAGGACAAATGTATCATACGGCACTATGCTGCGAAGAGGTGCGTGTGTCTATTCGCTGTACATCAATGATGATGGTAGATGGTTATGTGGTTATCTACAAATCTATATATCATGAGCTGATACTAGTTATATATATAACTATATATGTACAGTAACCCCAAAAATGAGAAAAGTCTTGTACCACTAACAAATAACCACAAATGTTGAGTCGGAATTTCCTGTTTGTATCTTCGTTTGGTGGGAACAACAGCCGTGCCTGCGTATAAGTATATGTTTAAGGGAGACAACAAAAGACAACATCTAAGTAGCAATACTTCCAGGACTATGTTGATGATCTGGGTTGGACTAGTGGTGAATACTTGGTTTAACGGATATTCCTGCAGTTGCTCATTTCGCGTGCCAAATGTTGAGACCGGAGCTTGCCAAACCCTCCAGCCATACTTTGACTGCAAATTTGATGGGTTCGGCACAGCGGAGGCGGCAATACCATAGCATCAGCCCATGGCAACGCTTCCGCGGAAGACATTGTTGTGAGAACGAGCTTTCAACTCCCATCCCAGTCCGACAACAGCAGTGAGCCACTCTGGGTCAATCGGGAGCATGCTTTGAGGCAGGTACTGCAGATACTTCGTACCGAACGTTTAAACGATGAGGAAAGGTTCGTGCTCCAAGCCTTCTTTTATGGATTGAAAGGTGATGGTCAGGAGTTCCGACGTTGGATCCGAAAGCGTGAGCTTTTGCTGGGACAGCAGTGGCGAGAGCGAGGAGTGTGGAAAATGCGACTTGAGTTGCTTCACCTGCTGCTGACATGTGAGTTTTGCATGAGGATGTGGGTGCCACTGTCTCAATTGGGCGGAGGCTGATTTCGCAAAGTGCACATGCGCGCCTTTGGCATCATTGCCGCATAGGCAATTTGCTGATGCATCGACAGCCTGGCAAAGATGACTACAGCGATTACAGCTTTTATTGGCACGATTTTGGAGCTGTTTCGCATGGCACTTTAGCCCCATGGTCTTGGGGCTACAGTAAAGTGCCATGCGAAACAGCTCCAAAATCGTGCCAATAAAAGCTGTAATCGCTGTAGTCATAGACCACCAGTCAATTGCAGACAGAATTCATGACCACGATCCAAGCCTGTTAAAACGGTCAAACATTCCCAAGTCTCCTATTTTCAAGAGCATCAACGCCCAGATCTTGAAGATGCATCTTTGTGAATTCACTGCAGATGTGCGACATGTGATGAGATGGAGCGGGGATGCAAGAGTTCACCAGGCAGTTCATCGCTCGCTGGGCAAGGTATTTGCTTCTGGACATTTTAAGGAATGGCAGCTGGAGGTGAAAGGTGACTTGGCTTAGAACAATGTGAGTGGAAAGAACGAGATGTAGCCCACGATTGAATGGGAAGACGTCTCCAACAAAAGGCAACATAGGTTGTGTATGGTGGTGTTGTGTGGGAACTTGGCAGGCCTAATATCAAGGAGTGGCATGCTGCGCTGCCTTTCTTCCTACATGTTCTTTCTTCCTGAGATTGCAATCATACTATGACATTTACCGATCATCCTTTAGACGCATATAGTACCCATATTCATGTTTAGAGCACAGCCGCATGCAGAGAATTTGGGCACAAGGACAGGATGGCTTGTTAGTTTCACTTAGTTTCTGAATGGCTTGCTTCTTTGGCTTGATAGCTGTTTAGCTTAGCTGGTTAGCTTGCTTCGGCAGTGTTGTAGCAAAGCTGTTTGAGTCAGACAGCTCCAGAAGTACTGGCAGTTCGGCGTGGGCAGAGCGACTAGTGCTCGATGCCGGACTGCCATACAGGCATGATTGGTATAGGAAGAGCTACAGCCAAAACAGCCAACCCAAAATTTCAGCAGCTGTAAATTGGGCCAAACGCCTATGGGATTTGAAAGCTAAAAGTTGGGCAACTGTTAACTGTGTTCGTGTGAATTTCCTTCCAAGTCTCCAAGTCAAAGAGGATTGTCAGTTGTGGGTAAGTCGGTTGTCCAAAAAAAGCGCTTCGGTAGGGTTCAGGACTTTTAGGGAGCAGGTTGCAGGGTTGTTCATTCCTCAGGATTGTGAAAGATATCTTCCAAGCGTTTTCCTTTAATTGATAGAGATGTTTTAGACTAAAGGCTTCGAATGTTTTTCGCCATACCCTTGTTTTTTTGCCAGGCCCTTTGGTATGTAAATGCCAGTAGCACAAGCTTAGAAGGCGCTGGGTTTGAATGTTAGGGCTGTTTGACCTTGCAGGACGGCAGTGGCGGCTTCGAATTCGTTGGCAATGCCATTGCCCACGAACTCAAAGCCGCATTGCTTTCAAAATCATTGGAGCGGTTGCTGACACAGATGATTTGAAAAAAGTGCTGACCTCAAAAGGAATTTCCTGCATCTTGTTTTGGGACACGGCTTTCAGGATGGCAATGACAAAGGTAAAGCAGAGCATCCATGTTGACAGTATGTGCTGTGAGTTTACGGTTTGCGTTCATGTCCAATGCTGTGCCCTGGTCAACGTTGAGTAGACGACATGCAAAGCAGACAGTGATGAAAACCAGAGAATGGTTTGAACATGTTTTCTTGAAAGCGGCTAAAAGTGCATGGTGGTAGTGTCGTTTCGCCCTGAGTCGATTCAGAAGGAAGAAAAACGATCCGTTATTGCACCTTCAAAGATTGAAATATTTAGCTGACAGGAGGAGCCGTTGTTTGTGCCGGAAAGTTTTTTGCTAGTTGCAGTGGCTTCAACGACCTGCCCGTGTTTAGCGCAACCCTCAGTTCTTTTAGGTCTTCTCCTCCTTCGTCCAGTTGCCATCCTGGGGTGCACAGCAAAAGTTTTATTGCGCCCCGCAGGATGGCAACTGGAAGAAGGAGGAGAAGATGGGCGCAAGCCTGCGTGATACCGATGACGACAATCCCTACGTTTACACAGTGCCATACAGGCTTGGTGGTTGCGGATCAATCTTTGCACTTTGCAATCCAACAGTTTCTCGAATTGGCTGATTGCTATGGCCACTTTGTACCATGAAGGCGCGGTTCTTGCTGAGCCATTTTTGCCCTCAGCAACATTTTAGCAAGTTGCTCACTGCTCTGCGAACGCTTTGGTTGAAGCTCTTGTGACCAGTTGAGTGCGGGCACACCTCCTCAGCGCCAGAATTTTTCACCACATGTTTCGAATTATGAGGGGCTATTTTTCTCGGTGCACATGCGCGGTCTCCTCTGTGAGGGACATTAGTCTTGCTGTGGTGACCTTCGCTCTTCTATGAAATGCTGTTGTCATTTGGTTGAATGCAGGTATGCACATCAAGCTGGGAAAAGATGAGTTGACGAGGTAACTTGCCACAACCGAAAGGTGAGCAGCTGGTACAGAAGCCACAGAGCTGTTCAACACAGAGTTTCACCCAAACAAGGCAACAAGCACAGAAAATGGAGTGGCAAAAACTCATTGAAGTAGCGCATTGCTTTCCGGATTATGGATGGTATTGTGCACGCACGGTTTTCGTTGTGCGTGCCAGTGCTGTTGGACCATCCAGCAGGACAGTGGTTTCAACAAGAGCAAACCCATCCTGGTCACCGGCGCGGATGGTGGCGTGGGCTCGGTGGCAGTCTATCTTCTGGCGCAGAAAGGGTTCCAAGTTGCGGCCTGTGCCCCGGGTAGGGCGATTCCCCAGGGGGCCCAGGGTCTGAAAATAGTGTAAATGGTTAACTCTCATTATACCCATTACATGGTTATAATTGGGGCGTGTAAATGGTTAACCCTCATTATGCCCGTTACATGGCTATAATTGGGGGTAATTATAGCCTATTTTCAGACAAACCCATGTTGCAACGTTGGTCCCGAATGATGGATTTTCGACAGGAGTTGAGTGAATAAGACCCTTGAAGATGATTGCGCCACTCAGTCTTGCCCCTGACATTGGTTTGCGTTTTTCTTTAGGCAGCAAATATGCTTCTAGTATAGCATGGTATAAGTATATGTTACATTTTATTATGTTGATATCTGTGTAATGTGTAAAATGAATGTTGATAGATAGAGTGCTGGATCAGTGGATATATATTTATACAAATATAGACATACAGACAGACAGAATGCAAGGTAGGTAGACACATGGATATTTAAATAAATCTATGGATAGATGTGTATAAACACGAATATCACTGTTTGGGGATTACCCCCCGATCAACCAGGGTTTCTGAATCCTTCGTGGGCATTCCAGCCAGTATGTGTCCAAGACTCAAGTACTGTACCCAAGAAATCCGTTGGTTTACCTTGTTTTCTTCATCCAAGTTGGAGGTATGCCCCGTTTTTGGACACATTCATACCATCTTGTGGGCTGTACATATCCGATGTCCTCACTAGCCATTTGTGCCTGCCAGGTACCCGTTTCAAAGACACGGAGCCCAGAAACTTGTCCTATTGATTTTCTGTTGCAGTTGGCAATCACCAGAACAAGTGCTTGATGGCATACCATGTTTATCCATGTTTGATGATGTGTTCAAAACATGTTTGGCATGAACTCAATTCTATTCAGATGCGAAGATATGCGAAGATATTGTATCGGAAAAACTCCCAGGAATTGACCTTCCACAGTAAATGCAGCTGCCACATGGGTTTCTTTGAACATAGATTCCCCCAAACTCCTATATAGTTCATCATAGTTTCACATGCATTTCAATGAAATTGCAATGATTTCGGAAAAATGACAATTATTCACCATCATAGTTTCACTCATCTGTTCCATCAATACATGAAATTTGATGGATACCCCCATATGTTCAGAGCTGTTGCGGTGGCACGCGCCTCGCTGAGGATTGAAGAAGCTGGGCGCAACTGAAGTCATTGGCACCTTAGCCACGGATAGCAAGGCCCTGGATGAAGAGAGATGGGGAGGAGCCATTGATGTCGTCGGAGGCTGGGAGCCGCTCTGGAAAGGTGGGTAGTACGGTATGACAGGTAGGATTTGGATGCGGAAGCTTTGGACAGTTTTGGAAATTGTGGAATTCATCAAGCAGACCTTGCAATATTCGCTATATAGATATAAAATAGTATAAATGTTAATAGATTTTATATCATGTTATATTGTATATTTGTACATGTACATACTGTCTATTCATGCTCCGAATCAGTTAGAGTCCCTGTGTCACTGCTGTCAATCATGGCAGGTCCTACCATTCCGACCATTGCCTCCCAGATGGCCTACGGCTGCAGCATTGCCAGTTGTGGTGTGGCTGGGGGGCCCGCCATTAAGACCACGGTGTACCCCTTCATCATCCGAGGTGCCAAGATGGCGTGGGCGTGGAAGAAGGGAAACTACCACGGAAAAGTGTGCTCAAGCTGGGAAAAAAAAAACAGGGAAAGTGTCGTGTCGCAGGCGTGCTTGAATATAAGCTATATAAAAAAAAAAAGTCGATTTGTGTGGATGATTCCGGGGCCGGATGCCAACGAATCCCTTTGCGAGGTGTGAAATTGCACGGCGTGGATTCGGTCTTTGCTCCTACTGTTCCTGGCTTAGAATGCAGTGGGTTGCGCAAAAAGGTACACTATACTACATGATCCAATAGAACATCAAAGATGCCCGTATCTCTCACACCCGACCTCCAGAGATCAAACAGCAAATACGAATGAAACTTCAAAGACAAGATTCAGGCGGGTGTTGACAGCAACACCCCTGAAACACTGCGAGGACGTACGGAAAGAAGTCTGGACGGATCTGGCAAAGGTGCCACCTGCCATTTGGCAAGGGATGCGAACAGAGGCGCGTTGGAAAAAAAAACGCGATATGGTTCAAACCGCTTCAAATTTGGGGCACAATTCCGCACAGATTGGGGCTTTAAAGCAGGGCATCATGGTTTCAGGTTGCTGATTTTGTCCTCAGCCTCCATTGCTGTGTCGCCTGCCCTTTGAAAATCATGAACGTTGGGTCCAAAAACAACAGCCAGCAACTTTCAATGTCCCCAAAAGGATGGAAAACAGACACACCATCAAATTTGCAGGGGGTGTTTGAGGATAATTATATAAATGATATATATGTTTCTAATCCTTTTCAGGGACTACTGCACCGCCTCCAACTAGAGCTTTTGAGAAGAACATTGGGGTCCAGCTGGGCATGTCTCATCCTCCTTGTAGGTTGCGTTGATCGATCTACATCAAGCAGCCTCCCAGATTTTGGCTGGAAGTATTCGTGGCCGTGTGGTGGTGAATGTCAACCTGAAGACTCCGCAGCTGACAGCCGAAGATACTTGTCCAGTGTTTAAGAAATGCAGGATGCTGCATATGTATGATGATGAACCTTATTGCTATCATTGTATCGTGATATGATCAACGTTACATTGTGTCATTGTGATGATTCTGATTCATGAAGGTCATTTCCGAGACATGCTGATTCACGGGCGGCAGCTGCAGCCTGCAACTCGTAGCCTGTGCATGTCAGGAAAAGGAGGAGGAAGATTTGGAGGCACTGCAGAAGAAGCTTGGCGAGAACTGAAGGCAACTGGATGGATCGTTTGCTGAGACAATGGGGATCTGGAAACCAACAATGATAAGGATTTTAACCGATATGATATACTATGATATACTTATAATGGATACTAATTGGAGATTATCGAGGGAAACCAAAAGGATCCAAGGGGACGGGTAGTTTTGATACTGTAATATGTAACCTTTTGTAGTAGGGTTGGATATGTCCTCACCAGCTACAGAATCAATTGTTGCAGGGTTTCTTTGGGATTGCGAACTTCGGCAATGGCATAGAAATCATGTAGACATGGGAAGTGAGGTATTGGTATGTCCCTTGATGGCCAGCAAGCAGTGGGTTTGGATCTGCCATTTTAATTGCTCGTACCTATAGCACTTGATCATTGAGCAGGGGCATACTGAAGAGAATTGCATTAGCTGGCTAGCAGGTACACAGTAGAATTGCGCAGGATTGTTTAGTTTAGAAGTGTGCTTTTACAATAACTAGGTGGCTTCAAACATTGTATTTCGCCATATTTCGTCTGTATTGTTATTTACCCATTTTTAAGCCATATTTCACACAGGGACGTTGATCCCAACATCCCCACATCGGTCCATTGCTGGAAATAGTTCGATGGATTTTCCCAACTTTGCACCACTTCAAACCTCCGTTTACTTCGGGGATGTCCCCAAAAGAAAAACCGTAGAATCCCCATTTTCCCAGCCATGGCCATGAAAAAACACCACGTTGCCCGCGCGGGTATCCGGGTCCCCAGGGTCCAGTCATGGCTACTTGTAGCCAAGGAAGTGCTTGGACCTGCGCAAGTCCCTGACAGCCAAGTGGCTAGGCCATAGAAAGATATGATATGATATGATTAGTTTGGGGCTGGAGGTTCAACCATCAAACATATATAAACATATGGGGGTTCAACCATCAAAACATTGGTTTTTGTTAGGAGTTGTTGGTGGAATTTGACCATCAAACATATGCGGATATAGCCGATAAATGATGGTTTGTTGATTTAACCATTTTCAATGGTTTTTTGGGGGAGTTTAATCATCAAACATAATAGAATGGGAAATATGGAAATTATAGCTGATTAATGATGGTTGGTTGATGATTACGCGATTGGTATCATTAGTTTGGGGATATCATATAATAGCCAATCAGATATGATACACAAACCCCGAAGCTAATTAAGTACAATATGATATCATATGATGTTAAACCTAACCCCAGTTTATTTTTGAAGATTTAAATAGATTTAATATGATTTAATCATCATGTATGATGGCTTCAACCATCAAAAATCTGGGGATTATATACATATACATGCGGAACACAGTCGATAAATGATGTTTGGTTGATGATTAGTTCGAGGATTATACTACCCTTTATAAATTATCGGAATATATCATAATCCATGAACTGGGAATTCCAACCAACCAATTTTGCAAGAGCCGACAGTTCCGGTTTTGAACACTGCTCATTTGAGACCCGGAAGATTTGGGTATATCAGTATATCATTTTGATTACCCAAAATACAACAAGACAGTAAACCCAACTAAACATTCAGAATCTGGATTTGGGGTCTTTTGGCAGATTTCAACTACTCTCTGGTGATTTTGACATAGTCATGGGAAATGTCCATACCCATGAAAGTAGGTAATTTAGCGGTTTTAAACATGGCCACAAACAATGGCTACATTAGATTGCTAGAGGGTATCATTTTTTTTGGCATGACCCGTATTTGATTTCATTGTGGCATAAAAGCTTTCCAACAGAACCTAGGAGGACCCAGTGAATGCAATGTTTTGATCCAGGGTGAGAGCACGCTGTCAACCCCAGATTTCTGCCAGGTTTGTGTAATGAAGCTGTACAAATCCTTGGGTTTGCAATTCTTTCGGGAGTCTAGCTTGCCGACTGCACAACAGGTGGCCCCAGTCAGGTCTTTCCAGAATTGGTGAATGGGTCAACAGCAATTCACGCGAAAAATCCGTATATAAAAATGGATTGTTCTTCACATCCCATTACAGACTCGTCCATCAAATTCTGTCCATTTTTGAGATGTTCATCCTCCCCCGAAGGATTCTCTATGGAATTCAAATTGGATCGCCAATTCTGGGATGTCCTTCTCTCCTGGAATTGGACGATGAAAAAATCGAAACCGGAAACCCTATAATATGTGGGGTAAAAATTATGGGTTCTTGTAGAACCTTCATGTTGTTCTCATTATGGATAACTTTTGATACTTAAATCCAAATTGACCTATCCATTGATTCCCGCGCCTAAGGTCCAAACTTGTCTCTGCAGACCAAGCCATGAGCAGCTTGACAGCATCCAGTCACCAGTAGAGAGCTTGCGCCAACAAACTTCGGGATTGAGCCACCAAAAAAGACTGATGATGGACCAGCGAAAATGGTGATTCGAACTCAGAATGATGATGGTCTACTGAAGTTGACTTTCATTTGAATGACCGCTCATATTGCGGCAGCAGTTTCCCTGGATGCTTCATTTCACGGGGACGAGCAAGATTAGCAGTCCAGGCTATTCAGGCAGCCTGGCTTGTCCCAACCTGTCCCAACTGGGATATCATCCTATTGGTGTTGTTAAGGAATGGCTGAAAAGGAGCACGTCACATCACATCTCATCACATATCTTTTCACCATTTTTCACCTATGTGTTCACATAGATGTTCCATGTATTTCCATGTAAAGATGTACAGAGTGGTTCTTTCATGACATTCCCAGTCGAATCGACTCGCGATCCTGGTGCTGCCCCGCTGCGCCGAGGCACCATCTTGGATGGAGACTGCGTCACGAGTGCAGGCTTCGTAGCGACCATGCCCTGCTACTTGGCGGCGTGAAATGCGTCACTGCTTGCGGTTGCACTGAAATGCCAAGTAGTTGGACATGGACACTTGTTGTAATTAGGTGTATATACATGAATGTCATGTGAATCACTCTTGATGACTTCTGGATGCAGATGATTCAAAGAATTGTGGTTCATTAGGCGTGGGCTAAATCAGAGAAAGTAAGAACACCACCAAGTTCCAACGGAAGGCATCTTTTTAGCTACAAATCTATGAATATGAGTGTGAATGGCAAGAGGATCCAAGAAGTATACTCTGGTAATCTACACTCCCTCATTTCAAGAAGAAAAGCATCAAAAACTGGTTATTTTCCATTGGCATGTCAAAAAGCTGAAGGGTAAAGCATGGAGCCCATATGGGTTTGTCTGAAAATAGGGTACTCCAAAATCCCATGGTTAATCATAATGTTCCCTATTAAATGACCAATTATTTGGGGACTATACCCAATTTTTAGACACACCCATATGGCTATGGCTCAAAATTATTAAGCCTATAATTGGTTGGTTTATGTTAATTTACCATTGAACATGACCATGTTTGGTACCATAATTTTGAGCCATAGCCATATGATCAATATCTGGAAGCTGCACAGCTTGGATTGGTGTTGGTCACAGCCTGTGATTTGAGGTGACGCGTTGATTTCGGCCCTCCGCAAGCGCTCCTCGGTTTGGCGCATCGGTGGCGCCAAGTTGATGGATCGCTGGGTTGGTCAGATTTTCCCTTACTGCCGCCCACAAAGAGATAGAAAAAAATAGAATCCTACTAAAATAGTGATAAATTACCTTTCTATCTGTTTCGTGGTTACTAGAAACCACTCAGGGAAGGGCAAATATAAGATGGCAGGGACCCGCAGTTCGTGGTCATAGGTGGCTTGAAAACGCATGTGTCTTTGTGGGTATGTAGTTTTGACCCATTTTGAGCCCACATCCACATCCCACATCCACTTGAGCAATACGTGAAGATATTTCATGGTTGATGGAGCAAAACAAGGTTCTGCGCCTACTTCAAGGGGAATGAACTACTCCAATATTGGAAGCCAGCCCTCAACCAACCAGTACAGAAGAATTGGGGATGACAGAGGGTGAACTGGGTAGTGTAGCTCCTGATTTGCATCTGGTGAAAGCATTCCAACCGTTCTTTATGGTTCAGCTAGTTTCAGCAGAGACAAGTGACGTGTCTACCTGTCTGTCTTTTTCGAGTTTGACGGGTGGGATACATCCCAACATGGAAAAGGCCACTCGATGGATCCATGAACTCTTCGTCACCATGAACCTCCATCAAAACGAGACCTGTGGTCACCTGTCGCTGCCGCAGGTTATGATAAAACCGGGCATCCAAGAAATCTGGAGATGGTCTTTCCCATCATTGTTGCTAGGTGTGGAAGGACGCACAAGCCAGGCGTGGCGAGGCATGGAGAGGCCTTGGCTCATTGTTCTGGATTACCCTCCAGTAAACTAACATAGCTATGGAAGCCATGGCCCATTTAGTTCGATGATTTACCTATTAGACACCCTGATTTTCGATAGCTACTTGTATGTTAAATTACCAGAGGGTATTCTGGATCATGAGACAACCTCACCACTTCGGTATGTTCCTTCGACTCGTTGAAGACCTGAAGACCTTGGAAGGTTCCCTGAAGTCGAGACGCTGGATGCTTGCGTGCTCCCAGATTTTTGGAAACACCTATTGAAACTCAAAATATCAATATTGTCCAGCAGGAAAATTGCACAACAGTTAGCTCTAAGAGTTTAATTATATTTAATTTCATGTTCCACATGCGATTGCAGGGGTTGATCCATTTCCTCTATTAACTTTCACGCTGAAAATTCAGCTTTCATTGTGAGGTACATAAGCTTCCCAATATAGTTGCAATATGTTTCCTCAGGTTCCACATAGGTTACCACCCACTATTTGGCCATGTGATGATGATCAACGATTCCGAAATGGTAGTGTTTCACCGGGAACATGCAAATAGACTTCTCCAAAACGGCTGATCTGTTTGTTAAATCTATTCCTAATCATCATTAGCTGTCTTCAATCTATTCCCCATCAAGAAAATCATCAAATGTTTCTTCATTTTCCCCAACAAAAATGGACAAATGGTCCATGTTTGATGGCTACAAATCCATCAAAAAAATGCCCCCATGTTTTCAGACCTCGAGGTTGGCGACCGTGAAGGTCGAGGTACAGAACCCATCACACCGATGGTCTCCAAGGCCATTTTTGGATGGACCGATGCAGCCTGGCGAAAGTGTAGGAAAATGATGGGATTTGATGCGAATGCTGGTAGGCATTTCATGGAAATTTCATTGGGAATTTGATAGGGATTTCCTGTAATGGGAAGCTGATAGGGATTTCATGGGCATTTCATTGGGAATTTAACCACCGAATTTGATCGGAAATGAATAGGGTGTTGCTCTATTCATAGGGTTTTCCTGTAACGGTAAAGATATTTCGTGTTTTTGGGTGGGGTGGTAGCCATCAAAATTAGGGAGTACAGTATATTGTATATTTAATACTTGATGGTTGATGGGTTCTGAAATGGGGGTTATACTACCTGGTTTGTTGGGGATCATTATAACCCAAAAAAAGGATATCTATCAACCAACCAGTAGAATGGGATGGGATAAGGTCCTTTTTCATGGCGTATGCAACATTCAACAACTAGTTGATTTCATCACCAGGATTGTAGAGCTGAAAAATATCACAGTCGGTGATACGTGATAGCGCTTCAGATAACAATACTTAGTAACTTAGGAAGATCTGATTTATAAAAACCATAAATTAGATTAAATTAGTATATAATCAGTAAGGATCTTCTTTAGTGGGTAACAACCAATTCCCATTAATCTCCAACATCTCGATACACAGGGGAAACCCAAGTCTTCATCAACTGATAGATATTACGACCAATCGATCCTCTTCCCGAAAAACCACCGAGTGGTTCATACGTTGGTCAGCTCACCTCTCCGTGACACGAAGACTTGCGTCCGGTGACATCAAAAAGACCCATGAAATCGTGGCTGGGTAGATTCACTGGTTGCACAGATGTGGCCATTTTTGCAAAGTGGCTTGATGATTTTGAATCATGTTCAAGGTGGTTGAAACCATTTTTGTTTGGCTTGCAATCCCTCGATTCAGAATGGAATGATGGTGAAACCACGAACCCACAGCAATCAAATACGAAGCCACCCACGAGAGGTTGGTCGTCACCGGCCAAATGATGCACCCGCCTTGGGGGTTTTAAGGTCTGCCCTGCGTTCACCAACGCCGTTCTCAGTGGGAAAATTGAAGCTTGGAACAAGCAGAAATGCTGTGTGGGGTGGAACTTGAACTGGAATCAAATGTAGTTTGTTATTGCGTGATGTTGATACTTTACGTGAATCTATGTTGATGTTACCGGAATAATCGACCGCATCTAAAGAATCGGACTGCAGAGGACTCTTGCCAGCACTTCCAGGTGTTGTTCGGCATAGTTTAAGAATCCAACATCATGTGCAGATCATGGTGTTGGCAGATACAATTGCCGGCAGATGATGCAGCAAGTTCAATTAGCGTTGCGGCGGTTGACCTTCCGCCGTGGCGTCAGTCAGCTTTGCGACAGAAATTCTTCATGACCTCAGGAGGAAGCTCTAGGCTTGAAATCGCCGTCATAAGGAAGGTGTTGTGCCCATAAGATGGGGAAGGCACTTCTCCCAATGTTGTAGGGCTACCCAGTAAACAAGAACTTCCCAATGATGGTGGGATGGCCACGGGGGCCCCATGGTAACTGCCAGGAAGCCTACAACTTGCCCATGGGCCAAATCAGCCATATGATTCGCTCGTCTGCCAACGGTGTACCAGGTGCCGGGGGGCTGCTGGAGGGGCATGGTGAACCCCTTGGTTCACCATGGAGGGAGGTGAGAAACGGAGTGATCTGGTGATTGGTAGATTCATTGCATGCAAAGCGAGTCTATGTGTACAAACAAAGTCTATGTGTACAATACATGTGCAATCATTTGCATAGATGGATAAACACTGATAAACGAGATACACAAGATTGATAATGATAAGTAGACAAGACAGATGTAGAATATATGAGAGATAGACTAGGTGGATACAATAGATAAGATAGGTCTGATAGAACAGGTACGTGTGGTATAGGATGCATGAAAGATAGGTACAGTAGATAGCGACCCAATTTCTGCACTAAATCCTGGACCATACAGCTTAACAGCTGCCATACCAATGTTGGTCACCTGGATTTTGTCTCTCCGAAAAGATTGGAAAATCATGGAACATTTGCAGGAAAGCCCAACCAATTTGATGGTTTAGGTGAAGATTTTCCCTAAGAATCCCCATTCTATCCCTATCATATCCCATATAATTCCAGATTTTTCACATGAGATCTCCGCATTATATCCCAGAGGGGGTGGAACCAAATCCAATGATTCTCCAGGTCACCTTTCCAAAGTGGGTTTGCACACCTTCGCTGATCCACGCAATGGCGGGGGCAAGCGCAACAAGCAAACCACCAAGGACGTGGTGAAGATACAGGCGAGCATGATACCCGGGCTGGAATGAGCCGACTGGAAAATGGATGATGTACAGTAACTGAAATGGATAAGTATTGGGGTTATACTACAGTACCCCACCACTTCGGCAGTTGCTTAGTTCAGACCAGTGAATTCAGGAGGTTTAGTAGAATCAATTCATTTATAGCTAGGGTTACAAGATGTTATGACCCACAAGAGGTCCATTGACGATAAAACTGGAGTGGGATGCAACGTGAAGTGGATTACATCCCATTTAAGAAAAAACAGGCTCTGAAGTGCTGACCATAGCTTGCAACTTCTGGCAAAGCCCCAAGGTTAGTACAGAGATGCAAATGAATGACTAGGAAAAAGGGCCACAAGTGATCCAGCATCAGTCGCCAGCAGGAAATGGATGGTGAGGACCGGGGCTGGGGACCCAGGTGTCGCATTGGGATTCAATCACTAGGGCAGTTGGTCCCAGATGTTTGTCCGCGGTTCAATTTTGCAGATGGGTTTGCTTGAAAATATGGTCCCTCAAAATCTATTGGGTAATCACAATTCTCCCTATATACTAAGATTTTCTAAAATAGCAAGTTGAATTCATTTGATGAACATATCCCAGTTTCGACGGATCCAGATGGTCATTAAACATAAAATCATGGTGAAGGTGCTGATAAACCAATGGCGTTGACCCCGATTAAGCCCTATGTTCACGTAAACATGTGGTTTAAAATATTCAAACCTATTTTTGCACCTTCGGATTGCCATACTTGTACATAGAGGTGTAAACTGTAAATCCACCATTTTTGGACCTGGAACTCAACTTTAATCGTCTTGGTTACATACCCCATCAAATATCCCATGTGCTAAACTATCCCCATAAGCTGCTTGGTTTTATAATGTACCAGAATAGAATGTACCACTATTCTGGGTTCAGTTCTGTCAAATTACCAATGTTTGGACATGGCTGGTTTCTTTTGCCCCAAATACTTTTGCTGCTTCAATCTCCCATTTGGGTACCCATGATAGTCATGAAAACTCACTACATCCCATGAAATCCCATGGAATTTCATGGTTCAATCTCCCCTTTTGGTGGAGGAATACATCTTTTACCCCGCCCCAAAGATCACCGTGGCGCTGCTGCGCGGCTCGCTGGCGGATGAAGCTGGCAACATCTCCTTCGAACGCGTGGCCTGGTCGATTGGGGGATCATGCCAGTGTTGATTTAGTCCTCAAACAATAGGAGATCATACGAAAATGCTGGGAAATTGCGGATTTTACCAACAAGCATAGGGATAAGATTACGATTTTACCATCAACTTGGGATTCAATGGGATTTGACCAACAAAAATGACTAAAAATGGGTGGGTGGAAAACCAACCTCAATAGGGATAGAATGAATCTAAACATAATGGGAAAACAGGGGAAAAAACATTGTATTCCTTATTGCAATAAATAGCAGAGAACTGGCTGAACTGAATGGCTGAAGTGTACCACACGAGAGGCTGAAAGTGCTGGGAATGGCTGAGATTGGCTAAAGCAAATGGCTGGTAGAGCATCATAATTTGATAGGAAATGGCTGAAGAAGTGATACTTAAAGACAGATGAAACTAGATGGCTGAACCAATATATATATATATATATTTTTTTTTTGTTGTTGTTGTTGTCTTTTCTGGTGCACCACGAAAGTTGCTGGTATATATTTTGGCCTGACTAACGCGCAACTTGCCAGCACAAGACAAAAAAGATTAAAAAATACATCTAATTTTTGCAGTACAGTTTTAGGCAGTTCGCAAATCAATCAGTCCCCCCCAAACCATATTAGGACGTTCCTCATGGATCATCAGATATCATCAGTTTTTTTGGGGGGAAAGCCTATCATCCTGCAGCTCAGGAACCGTTGTTGTTGGATTCCTTGAATCAAGCCATGGCTGCAAAGAACAATGGTGGCCTCGTGGTGGTGCAGGCCGGGGTTGAAGGTATCACATCTTGGCGTCGGACTTTCCCCCCCCAAAAAAAAAGGTACTGCAGCTCCAGAGATCTCCACAGTATTCCACACGTTTTCTTTGCAGTTTGGAGTTCTTGAAGATTGTTTGCAATATGTTGGACTATGTAGGTAAATGTTGCTTGAAGATTAGGGAGTTGGCCCCCCAAAAAAGGGAGACAACAGCCCCTGAATTCCTCACCCATCCACGCAGCACTTTGGACGGAGGTGCAGCGAGTGGTGCCCTTTGGTAGTCTGGACCACAGACGGGTTCACATCCCTGGAATGTTGGTAGATGCTTGGTTCAAGCAAAGTGGCGATTTAATGCATGGGAATTAACCATCTGAAATCATTATTTCATGATTTAATGGCAATTACAGTAACCATCTGAAATCAGGATTTAGTGGGAATTAAGAATCTAAAGACAGAATGTAATGGGTTCTTACCAGCTAAACTGTTGATTTAGTGGGCTTTGAACACCAAAAAGGAGCATTTAATGGGAATTAACCATCTGAAGTTGGAAAGTTAGTGGAATTTTACCCGCTGAAATGGGTCTGTTTGAAACTGATGAGAAAACCTCATCTCATGCACTGGTGAAATATCTACCCTATTAGTAAAGTTGGCATTTTGGGGGCAGACCCCACCCACACACATCACGGATCCTTCGATGCATGTGGAATGCTCGTAATTCGACCAGGCAAGACATACTGAACTTGGTCATGAGTGTAGAACTCCGTGCCCGTGGAACACTATTTCACACTTTGCAAACAGAGACATGTTTTGATGCACTGGCCAAAAGGAGTCACCATTTTCAGGTCCCAAGGTAATTACATGGGTTTAAAATGGTTTAAACATGTTCGCCCCAATCCGGACGTTTCACCACACCCAACATGGTAGTAACATCAACTTATCTCAATAGGGTATAAAAAGTGGATTGGGGTAGTAACATCAACTTATCTTAATAGGGGATAAAAATCCGCCACCCCCTCTGGCAAATATGTGGATTGGGGTAGTAACATCAACTTATCTTAATAGGGAATAAAAATCCGCCACCCTCTCTGACTCTCTGGCAGATTATATCAACTTATAGCTCGGGAAGCACTCAAATCAGACGCGGTGAAAAGCGAACATGTTTAAACCTGCTCCTTCTCTGCCAACAGCCAAGGATATGGTGGTTGTGGCCAACAGCAAGGAGCATGCAGCGGTGACATATGCTGCAGCGGATCAAGAGCAGCTGGGCGAACGACGAACTTTGGCCAGGGGGTAGATTTGGTGGAGGGGAGGCATAATCCATGATCCCATCAATGTGATTTGATCCCATTACTGTATATTATCGCAGCAATGTATATGAATTTGATCAACCCAGGAAAATTCATATTAAACCCATGGCAGTGTCACATTAGTGGGTTTACAAAACACATATCATCATGATAAACCAATGATAGCTCATCATATCAAAAAAAAGTGGAGTGTATTACCTTCCTTCGCTTGCTTATTGATTCTGAAGGTGCTAGTGATGCTAGTGGCCGCATATAGCGGCATTGGTTAAGGCCAGATGCAGCGAGAGTTGCAGATTCGGTTATGTTTTTAAAATGTAGATATTGAATTGTATGATATTATATATTGGTGTAGATACATTATAGGATGCATCTTGATGTTGCTTGTCCTGAAGTAATTAGGTTCAAGTATACTTTCTCCCTCTTGAATTCACTCCTTCCACAGTTTTCTCAGTGCGTTGGTCCGATTTCATCATCTCCCAGCATGGCTTTTCATTTCCACTATGGCTCGCTGGCCGCCCGGTTGAGGTATGATCCCACCCTGTCCGGAGAGTTGAAACCACTGCAGGCAGCGCAAATGGAGGAGCTTCCTTGGGAAGGCGGGGATGGTGCGTTCGGATGATGCGTTCGGGAGGGATTTGAACATTGGGAATTTACACGAAGTATGGTGTGAAAGTGAATATAGATAGATTAGATGGGATTAGGTTAGACTAGATTAGATTAGATAAGATTAGATAGATAGATAGAAAACGAAGAAACAATGATAAATGACGCCGCGACCGCACGGGCCAGCAGCAGGAAATTTTATGATGGCAACTAAGGGGGAATCATCCACAAAATAGTTTGATGGGGATAATTTGTAAATTGCAATCATCAAAGTCAGATGCTTTGGACATGAACTCCAGCAATGATAGGAAAGTGGATCCAGTATGATCCAGTAGTATCCGATATGTCATGAATGGTCATGATCTTAACAACACCATCCCTGCGGGGTACTAGTTCATATCGTGTCATTTGTTGGATCCTTGGATCAGATGTTCAGTTGGGTGTTTCCTCAAACCGGGATAGATGATACCCAAAAAGAACCAACCAAAAATTAAAGATTAATCTCATCCTTCCAACATTCAAAACCCCCGTATGGTCCCCCAGAATGAATAGATCCAAGACTAAAACCATGGTTTCTAGATGTTTCTAAGGGGTATTTATATAATAATATTTATACAGGATGAACTTCGCCTTGAAGCCGAACGCCATGGGTTTCGCCACCAGCCCCAGAGGTCCCCGCAATGCGTGTCAGAAGCGGGTCATGGCGCACCGAGCGCTCTTCGAGGTCAAGAAGCCCAAAGCGGTACCTCGGTACCCCAATATGTATATATAGATATTTATACATTTACATATACACAGATACAGATATACAAAGAGATTTAGAGATTTAGGTGATGAATATGAAACATATACTAAAAAATCTGTGGTCCCATAGGGCTTAAATTTTGACCCATCCCCAATTGATGGAGATATTCGGGATAGAACTGCATCAATAACCAACAATGAGTAATGACAAACAGGGTTTCTCCAACACCCAATTTACCCCTGTATCTGGGGTGTTGGGACCTGCCCTGAATTTCGTATTGGGGGATGATGTTTAGGATCATCCATAATATGGAAACATTGGGAATGGTTTATTATTGGCTTTGTCGCATTCATTACAAAGCGGTTGTCCTTCCTAATCCTTTTCAGCGCATCAGTTCTCACTTTGGGGTTCCTGGAGGTTCATTAGCTGTAGTTTGATTGAGGCGAGGTTGGCGTTGCTTGGTTTAAGAGAACTTTGCAGGAATCTTATGGAATCTGTATGTTTGTTTATTTTTGTTAACCATCATTTTCTTTGGGGTGCTTGTAGACTATACAGTATAACGACATGGGGCAACATGAAAGCCCAGGGACAGGCCAATAAACATCAAAACATGAGGGGTATTTATAAGATAAGAAATGACTTGGGGATGGAAGCAACGCAAGCGTAGATAGCCCCTAATAAAACGGTTTGCCTTAACAGAGGGTGTTTTGGAAGATGTGGTTGTTCCCTTGATTGAGTTTTGATGATACAAAAAATCTGAATAACACATGTTTTTTGTTCGGGAAAAAAAACACATAGAACAATCGACCAGTGTCTCAGCAGGCATGGCCTGCAAGGTCACCACCAAGGGTTCGATAGATGAGTTCTGGCAAGCTCAACTGATGAATAGTTGAATATTTGATCATGGTTTGAATATGTTTGAATTTTTCCTGGCTCCAATTGTCAAGCGCAGTTGGAAAGAAAACACAAGGACCCAAGATGATGTGACTGGTAGACATGTTCTGTAGGTATTGAACTTCGGCGTGGGATCTCCTGAGAGTCTTGGCTGATGACATGTCTGGGATTTTGGCTGAAAAATCTAGACAAATCAATAGTTTTCTTTTGCGGACATGCCCCAAGGTCCAAGCGGTTTTAGTACCCCAAAGTACTACCGCCTGGAAAAAATGGTAGATATATGTAGATATTGGTACTGAGTGGAAGTGTGGAACCTCACTGAAGAATACCAGATCCAAAATGGTCAAAATGGGAAATGGGAAGCATTTTGTTTCCACCACAGGTAGCAAACCCCAGGGATGCTCAATCACAGTTGGCGACGGGCTCCACTGGCCGTGGCTCATGGGTAGCAACTCTTATGGAGCCTCAATCGAGAAATATCGCCACGCGGTGTGCTGGCTGTTTATATGCTAATTCACAAGGGATGAGGAGAATCCCAGCATAAATTCACTAGAATTCACTACTCATGAACCAGCCAAGAACAGCCAATATTCATTTCAAAAAAGTTATCATGAGGTGACATAATCATTGACATCCAAACCTGTCTCTTTCCCCACGTTCAGCTCATCGCTCTAGGTTTGTGGCGACCATGATGGCCAGTCATGGGCATCAGAGTCTCAGCTTAATGGGTTGGACCTGGGCTTACTGGTACTGTGACTTCCCCTCAGGGTCCAGGGGATTTGAACCTGGTGGGAACTCAAGTTTCTAACCCAAACCCAATACCTATCATTTGACATCATTTCACTGGTGTTCTGCTTGGAACATATTTGTGTTAGGGGCTAGTCCGCATTCTTGGGGCTGTTCTTGATGCTGTAAATGTCCATGTTTACAGATTTTGTTCACTGGAAACCCTGTGCACTCTGGCAAGTTTCATCCCCACCCTTTGTTTGCTTGCTTCCACCACTCTCATTGGGAGATATCAAGAGCTGAACATGCTTTTATGTTTTTTTGGTTTTCAACAGTTTTCAACCATCATTTGGGATAACCCCCCGCTTTATCAAACATGGCTTGGCTGGAAAATCCCTTATTTATAGTGATTTACAGAAGATTTTCCCAGCTACAGACTTGAGGATATGTTCATCCCCAACCTCCCTTAGGGTTGCAGCCACCAGCTGTTTGTTTCAGGAATCCTGACCTGGAGGGGTTCATGGCCACGGTGGAGAGCGGTGTTTGGGGCGGCGTGCCACAGGGCGGCCTCCGTTTCGGGACCAGCACCGGCTTCGAGGTGCTGGGGGGGAGAGGCGGGTCGTGTGGTGGGTCTGTGGGTTGGTTTCAGCAGGGAAAAAGGCTTCCTTTGGAAAATTGTGAAGTGAAATCCTGGAAAATTGCCCAACAAAATTTAAAGATAGGGGATTTAAATGGATTGTAGCAGTGACACAATAGATTTAGATACATTCAGGTACACGGTATACGGGTTCAGCTACTTCACCAAAAGGCCACCTCCTAAACAGCGCATCGGTCGGTGGAAAAGTGCACCAAAATGCCACAAACATATGGGAGCTTGGCAGTTCCAGCACCTTGCAGCTGTATTTGCAATTGAAGAATTGACGACTTCGTCTTGTCGCAGGTAGTTCACCACTACCATCCACTACCTAAAAAGGCCTTTGGCACGACCAGGCCATTGTTCCTACCAGCAGCATGATGGATTTCTACGTGGGCGGTGGTATCGACTATGCCTTCCTTGGCGTGGGAGAGGCGGGAAGTGGAGGGTTCCCAGGATGACCAACTATAGGAGAAAGCCTGGCTGTTGGTTCGATCACACATGTGGTTGCTATCATTGGAGCGATTCTAAACATCAATATATAGTTGAAATTTAAGAAACATAACCTCATTTAGCTATGGATCCGAATGATATAGGCACCTTAAAAACATATATTTTACATTATTTTACTAGTCAAAATCATCAACATCGGGCCTGTAGGTTTTGCAACATAGCCCCATGGCACATTGATCCTTTTGCACAGGCCGATTCTTGTGGCAACGTCAATGTCTCCAATTTCGCGGGACGTGTTCCCGGCGTGGGAGGCTTCGCGGATCCTTGACGAGTCGGTGCGCCTGGTGTTTGTGGGCGAGCCGCACATTAAACGTTGATCAAATTTGGAGAGAAGCTCCAGCCATAACACTGGTCGTCATCATCATCATCATCATCATCATCATCATCAACAAAATCATAAACTTCCATAAACATAACATCATCAAAAACATAAACATCATAAACATCAGCATAAACCTCAGCATCCTCATCCGAAGCCTACTGATATCGCGCCCAGGACATTTCGGCCAATGCGAAGACCTTGATCTTCACCGCCACTTTGACCTGCGGCAACTTAGTCACCAAGGCCCGGAGCAACGGAAGCGGAAGCTGCGGGGGAATTGAATTTACAGCTCTTCATATTTTGGGGAAGGGATCCATATGCGTATGATGGTATGGTTGTATTGGAATGTAATGCAACATATCATATATATATATATATATATGTATAATTATGTGTATATATATACAACATTATACAACCTTTCTATGGGACAACTCTGGGATATTCATGGGAAATTAGGCGAATGATAGACATTGATTGGAAATTATTGAATCATGATATACAATTAGAGGACATCAACCGCAAATTGTGGGAGAACAATAGTATGTTCATGGGAAATTATGGAATAGTCGTGGGCAAATTTTGCTGAAATCCCCAAGTTCATTGACTGTATTAAAGTCAAATCCCTAGATATCTATGTGTGTTTGTCTCAAATTGGAAGATGCCCCAAAATGGCCTGTTTAGTTTAGAGGGATTATGGTTGACTAGTCATCATTATGGGAAAGATGAAACAGCAACGGCACTTACAGTCTGATTCGCTTGGTCTTGCAGTTCACATCGGAACTCAGAAAATGATTTGCAACGGAACATCTGGAGCTCAGGAGATTCCAACATATTGAAACCCGTAAGAAATCCATTTGTTCACAAACACTTAGTGTCATCATTTCTGCCAGTTGAGTCACCCTTGTTCATCACCTCCGTCCAGGTGGAGGATGGAAAGCTGATCATCGTGCAGGAAGGCTCCATTCAGAAATTCAAAAAGAAGCATCTCGGCCAGTGGCCTACCCGGACTGGCAGTCCAACGTGGCTGGAAATCACCCATTGATAGATGATTTGCCCATCAAAACCTCCGTTTATAGTGGATGTTTCCCACTAAAACCTCCATTTATAGTGGATGTTTCCCACTAAAACCTCCATTTATAGATGATGTTTCCCATTAAAACCGCCGTTTATTGTGGATTTCCATATGGATTTCCCATTGCCATGGCCATGATTTATCGGAGGGGAATACGCATCCCATCACTTGATAAGTTCATCAATCAGTGGGTCTTACCAAGTATTACCAAGCAAAAATTGTTGATGTACCTAAAGGAAGGAATACAAGAAGCTAAAGGGATGGCTATGATAAAACAAAAATAGATGGATTATTAATGATTATTATATGTTATAGTTATAGTTATATATGGATGTAGTCCCATCTGCAGGAACTGTCAGTGACCAGTATTTAATGGGTAGTTTTCAACCAGCAAAGACGGGGATTGAATCAACCGAAGTTGGGATTCTGATTGCAACGATCCAAAACCACCTCACTAAACTAAGGTTTCGTTTATGATGTATAATCCAACCCTTCACCTGAAGTTTGGGTTCATGGTTATTGGTTTCCAACCAGAACTCATCATCATTTTTTTCTGGTCATATCACAGTAGTGGCAACAAGGGATTTGGATGGATTTGGACTTTTTTAGGCCCTGTGAAAGTGAAAGGATATCACTGCATCCACATAGTCCCATGTTTCGCGCCTTTGGACTACACTAAACCTCCATGTTTTTCATTGCTTTTCAACCAGATAGGCCTTACAAACCCCGGTTTTGGGCAGATGTCACACCTTCCCAAGCTCCACCCCACCACCTCCACGGCCTTCACCATGGCGAGGATTGACGAGATCACCTTCCCCGCGGCCTCGCAGGGCAATCGCCGCGTGTGTTTCGTCACGGAGCGCTGCGTCATGGAACTTCGGAACCAGCGGCTGGTGCTCACGGAGCTGGCCAACGGCATGAGCCGCTCGGTGGTCTTTTTTTCTGAGGTATAAACCAGCCCACCAAGTAGATGGTTGAGGTTGGGTTTGATGGAGGATGGAAAAACATTGTGAAAGCAGGGCCTGAGATGGTCGAGGTTGGCTTTGATGGGTGATAGTGGTCTGGTTGTGACCGGACCAAGTGAGTTGTAGTGATTATAAACGTTTTTTTCTCAGTGGGCTAAATCTGGTGGACACATTATTGATGGTGGTTGATGCCTCCAATTCTCGTCGATTTTATGGAGAGAAGGGTGATAATCCAGCTGGGTCAACCAATTGGATGGTGGTTTTGATGTGGGTGAGTGTGATTTAGGGTCCTTACTATGTGAATTACTTGATGTTGGGTGATGTTGGGTGATGTTGGGTGATGTTGGCTGATGTTTGGGATCCCTTGAACATGGACTGTTTAATTGGGGTTGTTAACACGTTTTATGTTGGTTGATCTTGGTTGATGTGCTTTTTGGGGATGCCTCCAAAATGTGATGTTGAATTAATCGAGGTTGTTACCATTCAAATTAGTAGCTGATAATCACTATTTGAATGACCCCCCAATGCATCAACCAGGGTTGATTCATAAAGGGTTGATATTTTAAAGAACAAAATCAACCACTTGTGGGTGTATAATGCGGATATGGTGGGGCAGCTTGATTGTGGGTTGCTTGGCTGCCCAAGAAAGGATGAGATGTAAAGATAGCCTTGAACTGTTACAGTATGTTATTGTAGATCATACCATATCAGTATATAGGTGGCAGAGGTGATTGCAAAAGCGGGGATATTACCACCACAAAAGGCGGGCAGGATGATAGCCGCGCAGTGATGTGGTGTCGGACCAGCATGTGGTTGTTGGTTTGGTTGTGATTTTGTGTTGACAATTTGACGACAGCTAGTTTAGTTGGGAGCGCTGTCATTTGCTGCTTTCAAGCAGTCTGTTTTTTTGTTTGACCGATGTCATCAAACAGTGTAGTACTTTGTAGTACCGGTAGTGCCACAAGCCTATTTCTACGTTTAGTACTGGGGGGATGTGCTTGGGTAATTGGAGCTTTAAAAGCACACATTATCCAGTGGTAATTTAATCTGGCAGTTTAAAATCCCGCTGAGACTTGGGTAGATTGCCAACAGTGGGGGATGGGCATCAACCATGCATATGGATTTATACATGCATCAATAGAGATTCCTACTGTGGGATGGATGACAATACTCCATATATTTGACCATGGCACATGCTCATGAAGCCTTCCCAATCGAAAGGTTGGCATAATGTCTATAAAAATGGCTAACGTTTATGTTTTCTATTGGTAACTTCAAGATCTCACATATGGGCTGTCGTATCCTCATTCTATCCCTACTGAATGGTAGCTCTGCGAGAAAGTCTCACCAGGTGTGGATGATGTCTTCAACAACATGGAGCTCCTTGGCATATGGTGCCTCTTTGGGGAAATCTGAAACGATTTCTTTGGCGATGTGGACATGGAGTCAAAATGTGGATATGGACTGAATTGGATGGTTGAATGATGTTGAATCATGAGAATTTCATATTTGCAGACTTCACAGATTCTTGAACTCTTGATATATACCTGTTTGATGAACCATCGCGGGTTCCAGCTGGAATTGTCGCAGCACCGTCTCGGCGCCGAGGTTCAAACCGGACGTGGCAGAGAACTTGAGGACCTACGACCCGCGTATTTTTCAGCGCTAAAGGGGTTGAGAGGCGCGGCCACCGGAAATCCAACATGGAACCTCCAGAAGTGGGTTTTGCTTTGAATGTTGAAATATTGTTTGTATACATCGGATTTCATCTTGATGTTTTAAAAGCTGCAAAAAGGGGTTGGGTTCGCATTGTGGCTCGACAAGCTTGACTGCCACATTCAGGATCTCTGTTGCTACATCAATTTGGGATCCACATTAAGCACCCTTTGACGTTGTGGTTCCCAGACATTTCCTCAGGTGCTTAGTTTTTTCGGGATATGGTAATTTTTTATGCAGAACCACTACTGTAGAAATTAAAGTTTTAGCCAGGGAGCTGGGAACCAACATGTTGTCATTCCCAGCCATTCCTGCCACAATCAACATCAACTCCTGCGCCGAGGGGTTTGGTGAGCGCAGTTGTGGCCTAACAGTGGCCCCCTGCTTCGGTGGCCCGACCCGGTATCAGTGGACCCAACCGAAGCCGCAAACTGCTTGGATTCATAGGAGGTGATGTCAAGGGGCCCGCAGATGGGTATGGCCAAGGCATCCAAAGCATCCGAGGCTCAAAATCCTGGCAGGTTTTCAGATGAAACTAGTAGCAGGTCGGAATTGGATGTTCATCGGTTCATCCCTTTAAAGATGGTACGGGATTGAGGCATCCCCAAAACCGAAACCTTTGGAAGGGATGCAACCCACGATGAAGAGATCAGTAGATCAGTAATGGTCAGTACAGTTCTCGGATGTTTGTGGCCACTGATGACTTTGGGTTGGTTTGCCCCACAGTGAATAGAGCTGATCGGTTTAACTTTTAGTCATGATCCCTGGTCTCAGACTTCTCCTGCATTTTAGGCAGGGCAGAGGCCAGGCGGTGGTCTTTGAATCCGAAGTACCACGCTGCAGTCCATCGCCCCCACCTAGAAGATTTGGAGTCTTGGATTTCCAAAGAAGTATATACGTGAGAAGAAAGATGTCAAGATACCAGCCTTGTTCGCTGCGCAGTTGGAAGGTGCAGCATTTCAAAATCCACGACCCAAACTTCGGGCCACTATCTAGAGCAGCTTCGTGCAGCAAGATGCAGCAGGAAAAGGAGGAGTGATATGGACCTGGGTCAGAATGATCAACCCTCTAAGAATGGATGGTATACCACCCCCCCCAACATATACCCTCTCAGCATCTCTCAGCCACACTATTTGGCAGGGTCTATTGTTAGCTGGGGGCAGGGATCCATACCAAAATTGATCTCAGTTTGTTGTTGCTGTATTGGTGCCGAAATCCCGACCGGTCAGAAAGGGTTTTTTATAACAGGAGCAGTCTCTCGTTTTGGCCGGTTGAGAACATACAGTAAGTTGTCTCTATGTATATGTATATATATATATATATATATGTGTGTGTGTGTGTAATGTAATGTAAGTATAATGATGTATATATAATGTAATTATAATGTTCTATCATGTTCTATTCCAATTTCGCCCGAGTCAGAGGATCTAATTATGCTAATATCTCCCATGTCCTCATTTAGCCTGGTATATGTGTGAGATTGTCCCTTCGGGATGTTGGAACGCCGTTGCAGGCCATGCGTTTTGAAAAGGCGATGAGGTTGAAGTTTCAGTGCCTCGGTGAGGCAGATTTGATGAGCGGCTGAGAATGCTGGAGATTTTTTGAGTACAGGGTTTAATCTTTGATCCATAGAGATAGGTTGAGAAAATTTAACCCAATCTATCTCTCTGTGCGCACTTACATGGAATTGTTGAGAAGTTTTAAGTTGATCTATCTCTCTGTGTGGGTAATACACGTACAGCTTGACATTACTGTGTGCATTTGAACAAGTATGGCACCACCAATTGACAGGGTCCCAGGCTTCTGACCAGCGCAGCTGCTGGAAATTCCATGTAGCTCCTGAGTTCTTTCTGTCAGGTGCCTGATGTTAACCCACATCCCCATCTCCCAATGCATGTTGGTCTCAATTAATCTTGATATGGGTGGAGCTCAAACATATTGACTCATGTTGATATTCCGCTAATCCCAATTTGGGTCCCAAATCATATTGATATCCGAATTGTCTACATATTTAGTTCGATGATTTTCTCAGCTATAGACCTTCATTTGCAGTGGATTTCCCATGAAATCCCATTGAATTCCAATGAATCCCATTCATTCAATCAAGTTGATCCCCATTTTCCCATCAAGTTGCTGATATATCCCTTCTATCCCCATGAGATATCCATAAAATCCCATGAAAAAAACCATCATTGTCCCATCAGTTCCCATGTTTCTACCCATGTTTTCCGCTGAAATAACAAAACTGAGGAAGACCTTGGCTGAGCCAGGCGAAGCCGTTGGGGTCATCGCTGCGCAGAGTATGGGTGGCTCGGCCTCAGCCATGGGCTTGTGACCTGATGGAGGGGCAATGAAAATCACGGGAAAATGATGGGATTATATTGGATATGATGAGATCATACATGCGATTTATGGCGACCTGATGGGATTATATGGTTGATTTTTGTTGATTTATATAGATTCATGGAAAACTGTTGGGATTTGGGACTATATGGGGTTTGATGGGATTAAATAGGCATATATTTCATGCGATAGAACTAGCCAACAATTGTTATCCATAATGGGATGTTATAGGATTTATTGGGATTTTAATGGGGATACCCGGATACTATGGATCCACAGTATTATGGGTGTACGAGGATTTATTTAAGATGTATGACCAACGATATGGTATGTGGAAATGTCCTAAAATGGTGGATTTAGCTCCAGTTGTGGCCATTGAAATGGGGACGATGATGATGATGATGATGATGATGATGATGATGATGATGATGATGATGATGATGATGATGATGATGATGACGATGATGACGATGATGACGATGATGACGATGATGACGATGATGATCCATTGGAATGAGGGCACCTTATTTTCAGAAGATGGAAGAATTGGAAACATTGGAACAATCGGAACAAATTGGAAGAATTGAAAATTGAAAAAATGCATTGTTCTCAGATGGAAATTGGAACCGTGAGTAAAATTGAAAAAATGCCACATGTTTGAGATTTGTCTGGGAGTATTTCAGCAACTGTGCTGGGAAGGTGGACAGATTTTTTTGGGTGGGATGGCCACCCCATATTACTGTACTCGTAGGTTGATAAACATCCCAATATTCCACTTACATCATAGATATTATTAAGTTATAGCTAATTGATGTTTCGCATGCTCACCAGGGCACCAGTCTTTTGACTTGCAGTGTTGGAACTAGGATATCGGGTTGTTTCTGCAGATCGGCACACAGCAACCTCAACTTGAGGCCTCAAATGTTAGTTCACCTTCACTCTCAATAATCTTACTGTCGTGAGCAGCCACATTTTTTGGGGGCATAATGGATACCATTCCCAATTTTGAGCACCCAATGGTATAGCGAATGGCCCAAGATGGCACAATTGGACATTTGAATCTGATTGCTATCCCAAGGAGAATCCAATATAATTAATCCCCATCTGCAAACCCCTGGATTCAGCAAAGGTGAGCCCAGTACGCAGATGACCCTGAACACCTTCCACTTGGCTGGTCACGGAGGTGTGGGGGATCCATGGGCGAGGGTGCTGGGTATCCATGGCACAATGACCACAGCTTTAAGGCCTTGATTTGACACCGAAAAAGAGGAGCCAAGACCCAATGTCCCTCAAAGTGGGGATGATGGGCTGAACAATTCTGGCCAGAAGTGGTGGTGGTTTTTGATGTTGGCTTGATACTGCCATGATCGATTACTATATAAACGATTTTTCATCGCCATTTGCGCCATTTCTGGGTCCGAGCTGCTCAAGATGTTTGGCGTGACCTCTTTATGCAAAGTTCTCAGAGGTTTTTGCCGCCAGGAGCCAATGTGACCTTGGGAATTCCTCGGCTTCGCGAGATCATTCAAACTGCCTCCAGGACGAAAAAAGGGGGGATCTAGCTGACAGGGACTAGTTCTATCTAGTTTTTATGACATTCCCCAACTTCTGGTTGCTTTGGCACCCATAATATCCCAGAGCATCCAATAGTATCCCATAGTATCCCACAGCATCCCATATATAAAGGGTAGCTTGGGTGGTACAACAGTACAACCCCCGAAACTAATCATAAGCTAGTCTGTTTTGAAGCAATTTGATGGTGTTTGAGTTATGGATTTGGTGATGGAGAGAAGCATTGCTTCCAGGTTCTTTTTTCTGAAAATGGTGCAGCCCAGAATTCAGTGATTAGTCATCATGTTCCCATTCAATTGGTTATTTGTGGCTAAATGTTCCCCCCATTTTCAGACGCCACTTGCTTCGTCAGTTTTCAGGAGTTGCTCCACTCCACTGATGACAGTGCCCATCATCAGTGGGGAACGCCAGTTGTGGACTGGGTGTGGGACACTATGATTGACCAGAAGGATTTTAGATCATAGTAAAACCCAAATGTTAGGTTAACTTCATAGATAATTTTTGGTTAATTCTTGGTTTGATGATGTAGAGAACCCAAGAATGAACCAAACCAAACCAAACCACTGGCCAGTAGAGAATATTTTTCCATCACCCCAATAAAAGGGGACGGTGTTCTATTGGCTATGTGGCTGTCTAGATACCTCTCGCACATCCTTCATTACAGTTGCACACCAAGACGCATAACATGTGCAGGCAACACAAAATGATACAATCATCACATGTCATGGACCAGCCCCTGAACGTGCTTTCAATACTCTCAATCCACTTAGAGACAGAAGCACAGAAGCGAAAGACATCAAGTGTTGGGTTTTGGTGAGTTTAAGCCTTTGCCAGGTATCTCAATGTATATATCAGGGTTCCGAAAAAAATGTTTGATTCTCATAGCCTCCACTTGCAGAGATATGTTTCCACCTTGCCTCAACATGTGTCATTTCACCAGAATCCAATCATCTGGCTGGGTCTTTATGGATCAGACTGGCTGGAGTTTGGTGTGACCAGTCGAAAATCCAATCTGTTTATCATCATGGATCTACTGGATGAGTTTATTTTGTTGCTCATGGTCTGAGGGGCCCTGAAATTTGGGATACACCTGCTTGGATTTTTGCGAGATCCGCGGATCACTCCAGGTTTAGGCGTCCAGATTCCGGAAAGATCCCATGTGTCAGCGAACTTCACTGAGGCACTGACAAAGATGGAAAACTTGCACCACAACAACAGAGAATGGCTTGGAGCCCCGGAAGGATGGTACAGTTGATCTTCGGTGGGCCCCCTTGACGTCTTTGAGTTGAAAATGGCCGGTGGAAGTGGAAGAACTAGGGAGGTCATTTTGCGGAGAAGTCCTGGACAGAGACCCCTGATTCTTGTTCCAAGGAAGTTTGGCAAGAGAGAACTATAGTTGGATGATATGGAAACTCTAGAAATATTGGTTTACCTTCAAGATGTATCCTTTCAAATCAACCCAGTGATCATGTCGATTCACCCGACCAACCGCAAAGGTCACCACCCCAAGAGTAAGGGCTTGCGGATGCTTATGATGTGCTTACAAAGCAGCAACAGTCAGTAAGGATTGATAAGGTTGATAAAGCCCACAAAAAGTTAAGGAGGTCAACAATACATAGATATATGGTGATACACAATGATATATATATATATATATGTATACCTGTATATAATATATATATATATACATGATCACATATTGATAGAATGTATATCAATCCTTTAAAAAGTCCTTATTAATCAGGCATCCCCCAGCAGCCAACCACTGTATCACCCATGTGTCACCTTGTGTCAGGCGGCGGCCCAAAGCCTGAAGCGACGCTTCCGCAAGGTCTGAGGGGACCCCTAAAGGATCTTTGTTCAACACCAAAGTTGGATAATCCAGTTGGAGGTTTCCTAAAATGGTGGTACCCCTAAATCATCCATGTTATTTTCGGATTTTCCATGATCAACCATTTATTTTGGGGATCCCCCATGACTATGGAAACGCCCAGTTCTCAATGGGATAACCGACTTAGGGGACGACTAGTAACCAGTCTTACTCACCAGTTACTAAGTGGGATGTTCAAATTTGATGTATAGCTATGTGTTTCTCACAATTTTGATGTGGCTATAGATTTTTTCGACGAAAACCGTTGGTATGTCCGACATAGCTCTATATTCAGCCTTTTGGTCGGAGCCTTTTGGTCGGGATTTTAGCCATTGTTTTATGGCCCAGTCGCTTTTCCTTCATGACTTCGCATGAAGGAACCCCGGTAGAACCAGATGACCCTATCATTCACCCTCCATCCTCAAACTGGGAGGATGATAGACATGGCCAGTCTATGGGTTGAAACATGGCCAGAGACATGTTGGAACCACCAAGCATGGTCACGCTTAGCATATACTTGAACTGGGGAGACACCTATTGGTTTAATCAGGAACTTATCGCATGAGGTGGTTTCCAAGCAAGGTTCACGTACATACGATGGGATCCATAAATGAACCGCGACGTGGATGTCAAACATGTGATTGGTTGAAAAATCATACGTTTGTATTATATAAGTCTCCATATTCATCCAGTGTTCTTTTTCCGTATGATTGCTTAATTTGGAGTAACTGCAGGGTGCTTGCCAAAGGAGTGTAGGGGTGTGTACCGTCACCAGGTGCTTCAGACACCATCACTGTTCGTAGTACTTCATTCTGAACAACCGGGGGATACAATCTTTGGCCCAGACCGAACAATCTTGATGAATTTTTGACTAATGAATAATTTGGGGATGGGTTGAACGACCAACCACATATGTCTATGTGCTACAGCTGTGGATTGGGAATCTGCATGCAAGCCTTGTGCTAAAAGAATGGGGTACCTTCCCAAGGGTGCACCCTGTCACTTCATCATTCCATGCTGGTGTGCAGTAGTTCCAATCTTTTGCCCAGTAAATCGGGATTGCCATTTCATAATACCATTCCTCTGGTTGCAATGCCAAGTTCAGCAGCGTTCAAAAGCCCTCCATATATCTAGTTCAGGGGGGTATACGAGTAGTGATGAGTAGTTCGGGGGGTATACGACACTTATCTACCCTTTATATTATGAATTACAATACCACATTATGTACATATATATAGAGTATATATATATATATGTACACATACATACCTTTATAATCCCCAACTATAGCATCTACCCTTTCTATAGGATCTAGCCATCAATTGTGGGAATCTGCCATATTTTTAAAGATTTTTTTTTTAGTCCAGTGAACAACCAACCATGCTGCCACGGGGAAGCCGCCTGGGACACAGGTGACTTTGATGGATTGCATTGCCCGCATGGCCCGAGCCTCAAATTCTGCCGCTCAGAGTTGCCTGGATGTTATGCAACAAAAATGAATACTATTCCAGAGCTCAGAAATTGGTGATTTTCCATGAAAAGTTGGCTGGAAAACCTGCACGCTCAATAGGAAAATCACAGATTCTCTGGATTTGTGAGCAGGGGAATTGTGAATTTTGCAAGCTTGTTGCTGGTTTACAAGTTTTGGATTTAAGCACTAAAGATGGGATGTAGTCGATGTAATGCGAATATGGACAATAATCAATGCTGTATGTTGTTGGTGTGGTCAGTTGAGTTCATAGTGCCAAAGTGTGAAGATGATCCCGATTGACGAGAAGAAAACGGGTCTCCTGCATGATCTGTGTGGTCAAATGCGGTCAATGAATAGTGAATGCCGTTCGCAGATTTCCTGCGCGACAAATAGCCATCAGTGTAGCCAAGATGCTCATCGTTGTTGGTTCTATCCCGCATAGAACCGTTTTTCTTTTGCGGTTTCTCCACCTGGTGAGCCATCACCATCTTTCTATCTACCAGCTTTTTTGCAGGTGGTGAACGAAAGCGTCCGCTTGGATTCTGGAAGCCCTGTCACTCGACTGGATGTGAGCAGTGACCCCGTCATGGGACTTGGATGGGCTTGGGTTTGGCCAATAGGTTTGTAAATTTGTGCCCTAAATAGGAGAAACTCATGGGTACAGAAAGTCAGCCATGAACTGTGGGCAACCTTACAGCTAGCTTTGAAGTCTCTTTGATGTGCTGCTTTCATGTGAAGATTGACTAATTTCTGCCAACTGAGGACATGTGATCAATGCCAACATATTCCAGCTTTTCAGTAGCAAAGTCTCCCTGTCAATTCTGCTGAATGGAACGTCCTGACAAAAATAGTGCTTCCTGTTTGGATATTTTCCAGACTAGACATTGTACTATACATGTTCATCAATCGTTCCCAAATGACCTGACTTGATAAGCAATGATACGAATTTACTTCCTAGCTAATTACCAGGGTTTGACCATAAATTATATACATTGAATATTTGAAATCGAAGAGAAACAGACAACACAACCAACAGTCCCGGCAAATCTCAGGTGTGGATCTATCACTGCCACATCGAGTTCATGCCCCTGGATGAGCTTTGCAAGGCCAGAAAAAATACACTCCAATGGTCTCAGAAGTTCACATCGGGAAGCTAGCAAAATATGAAATGCGCATAGATTTGGAGTTTGACCCCCTCAACTAGGATCCAGGACCCTGGAAGCATTTGTTTCAATCTTTGGAGAATACTTAAGAATATGCAAAATGAATATTAGGAACTCTAATCCCCTAGTATATTAGCAACCTAACTACTAGATTAATATTCTGAAGATAAATATGAAGGAACTAGAGATTTTACATCCCAGGTTTGCTCACATGGACCCAGACGTTCACATGCCAGGCGGTTCCTTATGCCTGGGGGCCTCAGGTTTGGGGTCGTTCAGGTCTTTGGAGGTTCATAGCTATGGTTCGCAAGTCTCCGATTCCTGGAGTTATCCCATGTAGAAGTGGGTTATAACCCCAGTTCCGAACCACTAAGTGGGAAATGGTGAGAATTTTCAGGCTTTCACCATCCCCTTGATGACGAACCGGACGATGGACGGCCTTCTAGAACATAGAACCAGGCTAAGGTGACTAAGGTGTTCTTGCCAAATTCCCGATGGTGAAATGATTCCGAGGTGCACTTCACTTCGTTCATTCCAAAAACATCTCACTCTTAGCTTATGGTAGACCTGGTAAACCATTCTTTGGCTGCACATATGTTTCGTTTTGGAAGCGCAAAGTGGTTGCGCATATCGAACCCCCGACCTGTTCCGATCAACTACTAATCACTCACTATAATTTACAGTCCCCTGACCTCAAAAAAAAACAAAAAAGCTGATGGTGAAATAGGGTGAAATACTCAAAATGACGCGGCTCTTGTGGGTTCATTGACTACCACTCCTCCAAGGGAGTCCTCCATTGATTACCAGAGGATAGTTCGTTTAACTTACCAAGTACCCTATTCTTTGAGCCACGGCCAAGAGATTTTTCTCTGGGGTGCTTTACTCCCCAGCCTTGCTAAGATCACACGAGAACGGCCTGGCCCTCAGATGAGCCAAGAGTGGAAGCTGCCTGGGTACTACTGTGGGGATGGGCCAAGACCGCATCCATTGGATGGATATGTACAGTATTGGACCGCCTTGTTTAATGTTGTTTATATGTTGTTTGATTAATGATACATGTTTATACATTTTTTGGATCGATTCAAAAGGAAAAATTGGGGGGATGAACTTGTCAATAGACTATATTTAAAATGAATTCCATTAAAAACGATCCGGATGCTCAGTTGGGGGTACCAATGTTTCAACCCCTACCGCCTATCTCCAAATTGGGCTGGTGTTGATATCCCATTAATTTACAATACCCAGCAAATCAAGTTCTGGAAAACCCATTGAAAGATGATTTTCTAGAGAAATCATGGAGTTACCACACATCTATGTGTCAATTTCCCGTGTAGTAATACCCAGCCTGGGGTTGATACCCTGCCATATGTTGGCAGCTCAAGAGGCCCCAAGATCGGCGCCTTCCCCCCGCCATGGCCGCGCCCGCCCTGGCCCTGCAGTGCCGCACCGTGGCGGAGCGCCTGCGTCGCGGCCACGCCCTGCCCGTTGCAACCGCCTGGGACGAGGACGCGGAGGAGGCGGCGCAGCACGTGGCGCGCTATGCTGCGTGGAGCAAGGGGCATCCAAGTGCGGCCGCTGGGATGGAGAAGGCCTCAAAGATGTTGAAGAAGGCCTGGAAAATGCGGGAAACTTGGGGATTGATGGGGATTCGAGACTTGGTAGGCCCAGAGCACAGCAATATTGTATATGTTCGATGTATAGTTCATCTATGGTAGAAGAAATATTGCGTCTCAAAGATCCTCCCTGCTTTTCGGACGCGTCCATCTTGGCAGCTACCCCGACCTACGCAAAATCATCAGCCAACTCTTCCGCAGGCATCTGCTGCGCTGAAGCTGATTCAAGTCTCTCAGCTGCCGAAGCATTGATCCCATCCCCCCATATATTCAATGTTCTGGGGTGGCTCAGCTTAAGCGAACAGATCCAAAGATAAAACATGGTTTCGATTGGGGGGAAATTGATATTAGGTGGAAAGGATTCTCTAAAGGAAATTGGATGGTCTGAGAGTCCCTTTTCTCGGTGTGTTTCCATTGTGTTCTTTTCTTGGGAGGGACAACCCCACTCGGCACTAGACAAAGATCATGATACTCCGCCAAGTTCGGCCAACATCGGTATGGCAGAACTGACCAAAGTGAGGATTATCAAACGCAACAAACAGTATTATTGAATGATAATAAACGCAACATAAAGCCACACAAAATAGAGCACAAGCCCCAAATTGAATGGCCCCGTTGGTACCTCGTTTTGGAACTCTGGGCACGGGGAAATTGGGATGGTCCTGGGTAAATGATGGTAAATGATTATGCAAGGTATCCAAACTCACCCATCTATTGATGCTAAAAGATGCTAAAAGGACATCATTGTATGGAACATCATCTCAAAAAATGCTTGCTTGGTTACCTTCACTCCTTCATTTATCCTGCTCCAGGTCTGTGAAACATTACAACTCACCCAGGGGCCATTTGCACTCCGGGATGGTACCACCGCCTTAAGGACAAAATCTGCGAACTGCAGAGATCTGTCGAAAACGTCGAGGCATCCAACGTCGCGAAAGCTGAAGACCTCTTTGGCCGCGGCCCGGAAAAGGATCCTGGGCTTGCAGGTTCAGTTGCTGTTGATCTCCTGTGGTACTGTAAACCCAAAACGATATCCAAAAAATGGATTGATTCTTTAGCCGGTTTATGGGAAAAGGGACCTGCCCAAGTATCTGGAAGAAAATTAATCTATTATCCATTCTGCCCAAAAGTAGCTTACCATGTTTCCCCAATAGTGTTTTGCGGTATGGATATGTTTACCTATTTTTGCTGCTTATAAGCTACATATGAACAACGGCTTTTGTTTGGTTAAATGGAAAATAGTATTGGGGCCTACCCCGGTTTGTTGAAAACATCATAATTAGGCTGTAAAACGAGGTAGGAACACCCCGAGAACGAGGTAGGCATTGCATATAAAGCATTTAGCTATTAAAAACAAGTGCGTCGTTGGTAAACAAGGTCAGACCCCGAAAAACGCTACAGGACTGGAGAACGAGGTAGGAACACCCCGTCAATTGCGTTATGTACCAAATAAGTTCCGCGGCTCATATATCTATTTATCCCATTGACACAAGATTGGATAATTAGATGAATCCCAGTTCCAGGACCCCTCAGGATGGTTAAGCCATGTTGAACCAACATTTCCGATGGTGTTCATTTGTGCCATAGTTCAAGCCCCATCATCTCCCAATTTGGATGGTGAAGTCCCGATTTTTGACCGTTCCAACTTGCCATCTCCCTAAACATCCTCAAACGAACACGTTTGACAATTCAACCCCCATTGTTTGATGGATTCAAGCAGCAGTTTCATGGGTGAAATCCCCAAATTCGATCAAATTCCCCATTTCTACTAGTTCAAACCTCAGTTTTCATGGTGAACTCCCAAGTTCTGCTGGTGAATTCCCCATGTTTCCCAGTGAAATTCGACTCAGGAGCTGCAGCGATGCGAGCTAACGCAGCTGGCGCAGCACCTGGCAGATGCCGCAGCCAAGTCCATGGAGATGACTGGCGCTGCCATGGCGGAAATGTAGGGAGTTCAACCCCAAAAAGTTGGAATTTGCCCAGCAGAAATTCGGATTTCACTAAAAAACATGGGGATTTACCCAGCAAGACTTGGGAGTTCACCATGAAAACTTATAGGTTTTGCTGGAGGAAACAGGGATTTCACCGTTATGTAAAGATTAGGATTTTGCCTGCACAGATGGGGATTTACGCAGCCAAAGCTGAGGATTGAATCTGCTGAGTTGATTTATATACCCACTTTCACTGGTGCTGGTTCAATTCCAGTTTTGCTGGCAGAATCATAGATGAAATCCGCGTGTGTCTGTGTGCGTGCCCCTTTTCTTGACAGTGCAACTCACCTTGTTAAATTTCCATATTGGCTGGTCAAATCCCACATGTACACTGCTGAAACCCCGCAATTCCTACTGATGAAATCCTCATTTTCCTCCAGTTCAATCAGCTGATCCTATCTTTTTTGGCTGCTGAAAGGACCTCAGAGATCCCCGGCTCCACCGTCTGGGTGCAGCTGCCAGACCCAATGGCCACAGCGCAACAGCTGGAGCAATGCGCGGAGGCGCTGGAACAAGGCCTGGATCTGGGGAAAAAATTGGGGAAAACCTGGATTTTTGGATATTTTTGGAGGTAGATGATGTTGGTTTTCTGTTTTTGTTTTGGATTGTTGGGATGTTCTGGATGTTTTTGCTGGTTTCTGTTGGGACCTGGAAAAGGTTGATGTTCAGTGACTTTTTGGCGGAGTTGTTGTTTGAAGGAAGCTTTGGGGGACTCACTTGGAAGAATTAAAGTTTGCTGGATTGTTCGGCAGGGTTTCCAGCTGAAAATTTGGGGAGCGAACCTAGCAAACATGGGGAATTCAGCTTGAAAGTCTCGTTTGGCCTTCATGAGACGAAGATCATTTCCCTTTTTGAATGGCAAAAAATGACCCCATCCTGGTCCCATACAGTAAGCTGCTTCCCAGCCCACCGCGCCAGATTTACGGAAGATTTTCTGGGACCTCCTATAAACGTGTTGTCAAGAAGCACAGATGTTGTACTAATTTCTCTAAATCAACAGGAGATGTTGCATGTTGTTGGTTCCATCCCCAGCAGTTGTGCTAAAAGATCCATCAATCTCTCGATCCCAACATAAACGGTGCATAACGTTGTTGGCTGTGTCCGTGTTTATTCACTTTGCTGGTTCCTAACCCAGAATCACGGTCATGAATTGGGCAAATTTAGTATGGCTATGGAAACTGACCATTCTTAATACCTAGATCATCAACCTCCTCATGGGCGATTTTCTGCTATAGTCATAGAAAAATCAAGTGCTAAATTGTGTAAGCGGCTCCACCAAGATCGGCGCCCGAGGTGTTTAAGGCTACCGTTGTTTTTGATGTGTCCATTTCTGAGAGTTGTTTCGGGGGAAGGGGTCGATGTTGGGGATCATTGTAGCCACCTCAGATTTCATAAAATATTCGCATGTTTTAGATGATTCATTCTATGTTGCGCCTTGAGAGCACATATATATTTGACTACTTTTTGGTGGTTACCCTACTTTGGAAAATTGAAAAACATGAGTTCCGCCGATCATGGTCAAGGCGCCTGGCTTAAATTACTAGATCGAGGATAGATCCCAAAATTTTCGAAACAGATCAGAATGATCAATCCCATTGAATAAATTGCCCGTTTATATCCCATTAATCCCATTTATATCCACTTCTCAAATTAAATGAAAATTGGATCCCATCTAATTCATCCCAAAATCTGTGTTCTCCCATCTCCATTCCCCACTACTGCAAATCCCTTGTCGAATTTTACCAACAAGAAAATTGGATCACTGGATCCCACTATATATTTTTCCCACATAATCTCCATTTTCCCAGAATCCTCCCACCCCAATTTCCATCATTTCACCCCAGGTGACCATCGCTTGGAGCACCTGCATGCTGCCCTGCTGGCCTTTCAGCGCCGCCTTGAGGTCAGCAAGGCTTGGGATGAAACGGCGGAGAGCCCGCGGAAACGTTGTCGTGTTCAAGGACCCGGACCGGCGGGATGGGGTTCTGGGTGATTTAGCCTTTGATGTGGAGAGAAGGGGAAAATGATAGAATTTGATGCGATTTTATGGGGGTATTTGATGGTATTTAATGGGGATACTTGATGGGTTGGCAGGAACAATCAGTGTGAGAGCCGGGTGTGTCTGAAAATGGAGTACACTTACCCCAACGTATGGCAGTTTCATAGGAAAATGATGATTCACAATGGATTCTGGGGTGCGCGATTCTCGGACAGACATGTTTCATCTATATACCTATACTGTCCATCTTGAACGGGGGTGTTACTTAGTTGCTGTTTCGCCAACACTGATGTGTTTTGCCAAATTTGTGGAAATTCAAATGGGAAGCATGATTATATATTAATCATTGGATGTTGGGGTATACCTTATCAGATAGACTGATTGAATGTTCCGGCGACATCACTTTGACCCTGCCATAAGTGGCTAAGGAATCTATCCCAAAGTGGGTTTCTTCTGATTCAGAAGCGGCTCTAACATACCTGGATCTGGATCCATGTTGTTTTTTGTTTGGGCTGTTGATGGAGGAAATATGACTGGAAAGCGTCAAAACCAAAGCAAGTTTCATGTGGTTTTGTCCTTCATCATGTGAAGGCGATGTCGTGTTGTCATCTTTTGCCTTTTTCAGGGTGGAAAACCAAGGGTTTTGGGGTACCCCAATTCGGGGAAGCAGAGATGCAACAATGAACCAAAGCTTTCTTGGACAGAATCCCGCAAAGTGGTGTCAAGATGTGTCAGCCATAAACAAATATCAGGTTGCAAACGACCACCCCAGCTGTCTCAGTAGCGGAGGAACCAAAAGTGTCTTTTAGGCCGCAGAACGAGAGCAGTTCTGTGGAAGGCACGAAGGATGGGATAAGTTCGGTGAATGATGTGAAGGAATTTCTGTTCATTTCCTTGGTTCATCTAATATATGGTTGTTCTTCTTGCACAAGGCAGAAGAACCGGTTGAGAAACATATAGTTCTGTTCGGGTGGACACATTTGCACGACCAAAAGCACCGGTGGGGCCATTGCATTGAGGCTGGAGCCGAGCGCGACAAGGAATCAAAGGGCGGCTGGTTTGCAAAGACTATCCTGTAACAAGGTGTTGGTGAATGTCCCGTTTTGATCCGTTTTGCATGGATTTTGAAAAATCACCCGGGAACCTTGAAATGGTTGGCGGGGATGTTCCCCCTATATAGTTGGGTGGCGTTTTAATGAGGCAGCCCTCACCATCCCTGTGGTAGCGAATGTTCGTTGTCAAAGTGATGTGTCAATTGCTCGTAGACGATGTTTGCATGGTCAAATTCTTGAATTCCCACTTCCCAGCTGTCTAGCATATAATTCAGTGTGGTATTGTTGCACACTTGCAATGTTTGACACAACTCATATACGGTATGCGAAACTCCAGACCACCAAAGTTGTGTGCTTTCTTTCAGATGGTACATGTCCAACCAAGGTTGTCTCACAAGAGTAAGCTGGATGTGGCAGTACAGATCTTGAAGCTCGTCGTTTTCGCTGTCATTGGATTGATGAATGCGTCGGAAATGGGTTGTGGGTCTCGACCTTACCATCCTGAACGTTCCTGAAGCAGAAAATAGAAGTTGACCCACCAGTTTGCACATTGAGAACATTCAAACTACACTCACATCCTAGTTGTAACTTGGTTAGCTCAAAAAACTTACATCATCTTACATCTCTCTAGAATTCTCTAGATATATATATATATATATATATTTATTTATTTATAATATGTATCATGCTTCACTACTTAGTTGTTTCATCCTTTGAGATCTGGTGCTCCTACCATGGAACGCCGCCGCCCAGGAACGAAGCCTTCCATGTCTTCGATTTCTTGGTGAAACGAATGGCGCGGCTCTTTGAGGAGCTGACGTGTTTGGCGCCCTGGAAAAAACCGTTGCGGAAAACGGGTGGCGAATCCAAAGTTCAATGGTGGGAAAATATGGAAACAGATAGGAAAATCATCGGAAAATATGGGAAATGCCCTATAAATGGTAGTTGCAGTTGTCATCGGCAAATCATCTATAAATGGTGGATGTTACGCAGGAAGCTGTGCTGGTTTGGGGTGTTCAAAGCCGTGTGGAGAAAGCCATCTAAATAAAACATCCCACTAAAGTGGTGCCGATCAGTCATCTTTGTTGCTTTATAAAACCATTCACTATAGTTGTACCTATACCATAAACCAGAATTAAGCGAGTTGATCATAAACCAATCCAACTATGGTCTAGGATTTGCTTGGAGAAAGACAAGACATTCCCTTCTTCAATGATTTTCTCGAGACCCTGTAGCTTCCAGCCACCAAGGAATGTGATGTGAGCTGCTTCCACGCGTAGCTTTGGCATCAGGGAGGCGTTGCCGCTGGTGGTTGAGGGTTCGTCAAATTTTCGGGACATAGACATTCAGCAGCCACAAGCCAAAATATTCACCAAAACGGGTCCCGCAAAAAGAATAGACATGTATAGATATGTGTTTTCAGGATGTAGATGAGATTTTGCTTTGTCACTTCCAGGCGTCTAAAATAACCGTCTTTGGGGTTGCCAGCGAGCGCATGTAAGGATTCCCATCATGAGATGGCCACGCAAGCAAATAGCATGGAGCATCCCACCATGATAAAAGATATAGTTGGATAGACATATTCTATAATGTTAAGTTATATATTTAGAGTCTAGAGTTACCCAAATCATATCCCATCATTAAAGTAAAAAATGTTGTATATGAATATATATATATAATCAATTATGATATATTATAACTACCCAATTCATATCCCATTAAATCCTATTGAATCTCTGATTTTAGTGGTTAAATACCCATGTTTCACCGCAGCTTCGGCCGGACTGAGGCAACTCTTAGCAGCTGCTGAGATCCAGGCCGAAGTCATGGGTTGGAAGTTGATGTTGCTGGAAGCCACTGAAACTTGGCTCCTAGAAGTGCTTTTGTCGAGAAAATCTGAAGAACAACAATAAGAGACCCTCAGTTTTTGACCCCAAAAGAGTAAAGTTTGGAAAGACCCAACTAAAATACTGGTAAACGTGTTGTTTCTAATTTTTCTTGGGGGGGTAACCATCTTTGGGTAGCCATGTGCAATCCACATGTGGTGGTGGTTCACCAGCCCTTCCTCCGTTCGAGTGGTTCCGGTAAGGAGCTGCCGCAGGGCCTCGGGGAGTTTCTGGAATCCGTGGCTTGGAGATACTGAGTAGGTGTAGTTGAAGATGTACAATATCTATCATGTTAATATATATATACATAATATAGATAGATATTATATACAGTACATATCCAATTATATTCATGTGTATATATATATATATACATACATACATACATACATACATACATACATGTATATATATATATACACATATTCAATTATATGCATGTATATTCACATCACATATGTATAGCAACGAGAAAAACTGACGATTTTAGTAAAATTCCTATTTACACATGATATTCCAATGTTCTATCTTTTTGGGGATTGCGAAAGGTTCATGTGGGAATAAAAAATTATGAAATTCCATGTTTTGGGTGGATGAACATCCATTTAATTTACCAGTTATTTTTGTGTCAACAGCAGGGCACTTGGGTTTTGACTCGCATAATAGACATATATACATTATTGATTTGTTTATGTATTTATTCTATTATCGATTTTTCTTGGAGGAATACATACATATAAATGTCTACATAGATATTTGTTATTGTTTAAACACTTTTACGGATACACAATGCATGTACATATATATAATATACAACGTATATACAGAACGTCAAAAAAGGTTTCAACTATATATATATATGTATATACATTATATACATACATATATATATATATATAATATACTATACATACATGTTCTTTCATTTTTCCAGAGATAAGTTGTGTCATCCATCGTTTGTACATCTGGTCAGACACGTGTGCTGATCCAGGTCTTGGCCGTGGGAGATCAACTTGATGCCTCGTTGTGGACCTTGCGACTTGGTTTGACGATAAATCACAAGTTTTTTCAGGAGGAAACTGACGAAAAACAGGACATAGACATTGATAAGCCATTGGATTTTAAGGGGGGGGTTCCGAAATTTTCAGACACTGCCATATTTTTTTGCGGATTGTCAGGTTTTTGGTGGTGCAGCATGGTGAGAGTTTTAGCACTGAGTGAGACCTCAAGCCCCTCATTGCATCAAGTCTAAGGCAGAAAAAAAGACAGGCGCGACCAAGTCCAAGTGCAAGGCATGTTGGATGGTCCCTTAAGTCAGTTGTTGCCAAAGCAGCCCCAACATCTTTTGGATGCAGTGCTCCCAATTTCAGCATACTACACAAGACCTCAAGTTTCAAATTAAGTACTCAGTTCTTCTGCGTGGAGTGGTAATCCTCTTAAGCTTCTCAGAAGGCATAGTTCGATCACATTGCCTACTTAGCCTTATTAAATCTGATTAATACATTGCCTATTTACAATTTATATATACTTATTATCTTATTTGTGTGGTATGTTTGTGCATAGAAACTTGTGGTTCATATTTTCCCCTTTATGGACAGGCAGTTTGATTCAATCTGGCCCATTCGTGAAGATCATCTGGATTGGGAAGATCTTATAGTTTGGAGAAATCTCTTGCTTTTCTTACTGGTGCTTAGCAGGGAATGGGGGTTGCTGACCTATAATAACCATTCATAATCATCCCATTCCCCCATTCCCTACGTTTCGCACCAGGAAGTTTTGGGTTGTTCGTGAAATTCTTTCTTTGCAGTGCATCCGAGGGGAGCTCCCGACATCTGTGGGAGGATCATCAACCCGTTGAGATATGGGACAACTCACGAATCGGGGACTTACTAACCAGGGCTATTGATTAGTAGCGATTGGAGGAATGATCCCCGAAAGCGCTGGAGACGCTGGAGGCCTTAGTCGAAGAGCTGAAGGCGGCCATTGAAATCCAATCAGCCAAAGACAGAAATGTCGTGACATGTAGGGCCTAAGCGCCTGAGGCGTTAGAAAGTTTGGATGACTTGAAAACGATGGAAAGACATGACGGAAAAAATCCAAATGTCCAGGTTTCTTGCGAGAAACGAACATGTTCCCCTTGTTACTGTCTCAAAATGGGTTTGTTTGAGAATCGGGCGCCCATGGTTCATCATCATCATCATCATCATCATCATCATCATCATCATCATCATCATCATCATCATCATCATCATCATGCTTCCTATTAGATTGTTGCCATATATGTGTATACATTTGGTGTAACTACGCCACTTTTGGGAAAAGACAAACTGTGGCCCAGTTTTTATCTGTGGAGTTTGATCTTCAAGTTCAAGTCCAAGCTCAAACATTGAAACAGCGGGTGCAACTTGTCGCCCGATTGCCACAGCCGTGATGTGTAGCTGCGGTGGTGGTGCAAGAAATTCCGGCTGTGTCCCACAAACGGGATGATTGTCATTAATGGCCCCTGGGTAGGCAAACAACATCAGGAAACACGTGTTAAAAAAAATACTGATAGAAAAAACAAAGAAAAAACAGCTATGAAACAATGTTCAAAACACGTTTAAAAGTGGTTTTAAAACCCTGATTGAAAGCAAAATTTGGCAACTCATCCAAAGTGGTTTTGAAAAAAACAAAGCTAAGCAACCTGATGTAAGGTTTCCCAGTTTAGGGACACACATGAACACCTGAATTAGTAGCAGCAGTGTACAGCCAGCTGCATAGCTGAGGAGGTCGGGAAGCTTCATGATGACAAGGCATCCATTTGTAAGCTGGAGATGTTTCAGAATGGACTAGTTTCCAGAGAATATACATAATGTTCATATATATATATATATATATGTGTTTAGAGAATATACATAATGTTCATATATATATATATATGTGTTTATTTATTTATATATACGTATGCATATGGTGTGCCTATATACATACAATGTGTGTATATCATATATATATATACATTGTATGTACATATTGAATGAACATATAGGATGGTTCAGTCTTTGAAAGATAAGCAAGGCTTTGCAATTCCACTTTGGTGCCCCTAGCCATTTCAGCAGGTTTTTTTTTCGCAGTTTCCAGTGGCGTTGTGAAGCTCTGTAAATCCAACCTGTACAGAGTGGAGTGGTCTCCTCAACGCTTGAAAACACTTGCAAAACAGGGAGGTCTGCTGAATTTTCGGGTGACCAGTAGCTGGTCTAAATGGAAATTCACCAGGAATATTGTCCGATTGAATCGATGTATTGCCATGGAAATGGACTATGACCTAAGGTTAGAATCCAAGGGACTGAGGGACGCCTCCAACTCCAAGGGACTCCAAGGGACTCCACAGTTGCCAGTTGGGAGATGCTGAGACGGTTCGAAGTTGGGCATCGAGGCTCTCATCCTTCTTGGTGGACCACGTTTGCAAGAATCTCAAGCGACCTGGCGTCAGCATGTAACCACCATGTAACCACCATGTTCAACCACTGGGTGGAGCAAAGGTCGTGGAAATATATGGTTCAAGATGCTGTTGCTTCAAAGTTCAGCCATTTTTGTTCCGCGTTTGTGAACCCTTGATATTCAGACCGTCGGCGGGTTTGCCATCCATGAAAATCAGCTTTGTTTGCGATGTGTATACCCATTTGCAGGTGTTTCTAAAAAGATTCAGGGCCCCTTCCACCCACAAGTTTTCTGTGTTAAACCTTGCCGTGGATTCTCACCCATTCTCCAGATTCTCCACGCATTTTTCGCATGGTTTAAGCCTGAAAACATCAAGGGAAGGAGCTTTTCAGCCACGTTTCTGACTTAGGAAGGAACTGCTGAAGCTCATCCAACAGTCCAAAGATAAGGCAATCAAGGCCCTGGGAAATTGGCAGTGTTCCGAGCGGTCAGAATAGGATAGATACACAGCCACAGCTTTTGAATACGAATTCCATCGAATTCCCCCGAAATTGATCCATCCAATTCCTCCAACCATCTCTAACCCAGGAATGGCTTCCCAATCTTCCGAATCCATTTCGTATTGTTTCTCAGAGGTCCATCTTCGATTGAAGCGACTTGTTGGCGTTCTCCTTGTCGAGGCCTCCAAGCGGCGTCAGAACGACGACGGTGGCAAGGCTGAGGAGATCAACTCGGCGACTGGGGACGGGAAACTCCACATGAGTTGGGGCCTCCCCACATTTTATACATCCACATTACTCAGGCACACACCAAATGGGTTTGTCTGAAAATGATGTACCTCTTTAAACAATGGTTGATGATCATTTTCCCTATCAAGTGACTATAATGGGGGGTATGCCCTGTTTTTAGACACACCCAAATGTGTATATACATCATACATAGACATGTGTAAAATTGTGTAAACTCTTGTTGTTGATGGCTCAAAATCAGAGGCAGCCCAAACAGTCAAGCATTTATTGAGGATGCTGACCGCCAAAGTATGTCATGCTATTTGGGGGGGGTCCGTTAATCCTCCCAGAATGGCCGATGATTCAAAGCTTCTGAAGTTTGTCTCGGATGTATCCAACATGATAACATGCAAGTAGTGCCCAGTTGACCCATGTTGGTTGATGGTAAAATCGGGGCAACACTACAAGATTACCCCTGAACATGGAATCCATACAGGATGGGAGTTGTCAAACCATGGCTTCTAACACCATTGTATTTGGATACATCCACCAGGAATCCAATAGTTGGCCAAGTCATAAACCAACTTACCTATCGTTTGGGGGTCCGCTTCCTCTACCCACTGACCATCACCAACCGAAAATGGGGGATCACCTACCAAAAATGTCCCAAAAACATCCCATAGGCAAGATGAGAATAAGTGGATAAAAAGGGGACATCATACTGTGGATGGAAGAAATCCTGCACCAGTTGGTAGGTGGTTTATCCATGTCTGGATGTTTATCCATGTTTATCCCATTATTTACATGGTTTCAACATGTATCAACCATCCTTTTGCTGGCCTCGAGGAGGAAGCGCCCACAGGTGACTTGGTCCGAAGGGGGGGGAAGTTCACCCAACCAGGTGGATATAGAGGTTGTATGAAGCAACCAAAAGGTGTCATGATTTTGCCGATTTTGTCAGTTGTTTGACCTGCAGGTTGGGGGTTGACCGGGTTGAGCCACCTGTGGAGGATGTTGGCAAGAAATAAACAGAGGGAAATAATCCATGTTTAGATGGGTGAATTGATCGTTCCATGCCAGAGATTGGAGATCCAACAAGACAGAGATGGCTGGTCAACTCAGCTGCCAACTGCAGGTGATGTTGAGGACTGCTGCGCAGCGATGTTCCACTGATGGCCACAGCTTCAACTTGTTGACCACAAATACATCGATTGGTTTCGGGGAAAAAATTGAGAAACAGCAAGGAATTAAACGGGGATTATAATATTGTCATACTTCATGTTGGTTCGGTACCCAATTTTGAAACCATGCCGACCATGCCCTCGTTTGGTCCCGGTCGAGGAGAAGGCCACAGCACAGAAAAAGCGTGGGAGAAACCCAGGGGTTGGAATCGAGCTTGACTGGTTGGTGCTTTCAAACGGAGGGTACTAACGGACATTAACGGACTCACAAGTGGTTCATCCATATTTTAAAAAAGGCACCAGAATCTTGAGCAATCCCCCAATGGAAATATATGGGAATGTCATGAAAAAAACTGTATTTGGTGATATTTCCGTATATTTCCATATATATCACCAGTGATTTTGGGCTTTCCAACTTACCCAGGTGGTCATGATTTACGCCCAAGCTTTGTTGGTGATGGCTGGATGGGGAAACCAAGGAAAAATCTTGGGCGCGGAAGACAAAGCGGAGGTGGGGTGCCCAGAAAAATCACAGAGAGCTGCCTCCCAAAACTGGTATGTCGATATATACCAGTAGTAAGCCATTTAAGTGGCTTGTAGCCCATATATAACTCGGTATTTCGATATTCCACATATCACTGCAAAAGAAGGGGCGTGTAGTATGACATGACTATTACCCATTTTACCACTTGAACTGCACCCCCAAAAAAATCATGAATGTCATAATCATAACGAGCTCCCTGGCCAAGCTGCAAGAAAGATGGGGATCCCAGAATGGGTGATGCTGCTGATTTGGGAACTTGGTAGTTTCCCAGTCATTTATGTAGACACACATATTAAATATTATGTGAGATATTATGTGCACAGTAATTACCCGAAAAAAAAAAGATAGAAAAGTATGTCATCACTACTTTAGTAGGATTTCACGTTTCTATCTTTGGGTGTTGCAATACACGGAGCTTCATATGACTGTAACCTCTGTTCACAACACGATAAGAACTTATATTTCACCATGGCTATGAACCTGAATTATAATTATATAATTATATGATTATATATATATATATATGTATACTGTGCATATGCAAATGTTAGGGAAGAGATTTGATGGAGGTAGCTTGTCAGACTGCGTCCTTCGCAACCTGTTTGCTAGTGATACAAATTTCGGAGAACCCAAATGTGTTGACATCCTCTGACAGGTGAGATAGTCGGTACGATGCACAGATGTGGGTGTTTCTTAGACTTGAAAACAAAAACAGACTTCGCTGTCAGAATACAACCAAACTTTGACTTGTTTGATATACGGATCAAAAATTCTCACCATTGAAAAGTTCCAGTGGTTGAAAGCACAACATGGGCAGCTTGTAGGGCTGGACCTTTTCCTTGTAACAATGGCTTGGCTCGACTCTTAGAATTTCAGGGTTCTCCGAAGTTCTCCTGCTGAGATGGAAGAACTCCAAGTCAACTTGGAAGAGGAGGTAGGGTTGACCGTTCATGCGAGCGCCCTTGCCAGTTGAGTGCAACGTGGCCAGCTGGTGCTACCCCGGAAAAGATGTTGAGATGCTAAGCAACAAAGATGGGAAGAATGGAGACTCTTCCATACTTCTCCAGCAAATGGGGAGTTCACCCACCAAAATAAGGAGTTTGTCAGCGAATAAATACAGCAGATGATTAGAAGTGAGGCTTTGACCATCCGCATCAGGACGCAGTGGATCAAGAAAGCCAGAAATCAGGCACCAGCGGGGTTGGAGAGGATGGATTTGTCGTTGCAGAGATGAAATTGATTAAATCATCCTACCCAATGCTGATTGGGTGGGTTGACATAATCTTTAATTTTCACCCCTTTTTGGGATGATGAACCCCCCCAATGACTGATACATGTTTCGGTGAGGCATGTACAGCACGGACGAAGAGGCCACGGGTGTTCCGCGGAGGGATCCGGGCAGCGGGGACATCGGACTCCAACTGGCAGGTGGTGTCCAGTCATTTGTTGATCTTTCTATACCTGGAATGATTGGGTAAAAAAGCACCAAGCAGCTGTGTGTGTTTTTTTGGCCCAAGTTTGGCTGTTTGGCTTTCCCAGTGTTGGCGATGGATTCTCCGTGTTATGATTATATTGCGCTCGGGTAATCAACCATGGCAATGGACGTGTCATCGTAGATGTGATGATGTTTTCCTATTTTCTTGAATAAAAAGATTGATACAGTATTTCTCATTGCAGTGTTAGGTTGCAAGAACTCAGTTTTTGCTTCCGATCTTCCATAATCTTCCGATTTGGGTCTGAAAATACCCAGATGTACCCAGCAATTTCATCGTTGATCCTCATTTTCCCATGGTCATTGTGGGGTATACCCTCTGGACCCCTCTGGTTATTTAACATAGCTATGGAAAAACACCATTTTTAATAGGTGAATCACCATTTTTATCATCTATAAATGGACCATCTATAGCATGGCTATGTTAAACAACCACAGGGTACCGTGAGCATTCGCCTTGGCTCGGCAGGTGGAGCCCGAGACAGGAACGACCAAGGTACAGCAAGTGGAGATTCTTGAAGATGATTCATTGCATCGTTGGAAGATTTGTTGGAAAGCTAAAATGGGGGAAAAATCATGGTTAAATCCGAAAATCCGAAGACATTTTGATGTTCATCCATGGTTTTTTGTGTCTGATTCTTGCCATGATTCTTCCTCAAAAATCCCTTGCTAACCCATGCATGTTGATGAGAAGCTAGCCTGCCATTGACTTCATCGGTGTGCAGTCCATGGGCTCAAAAAAAGTAGCCGACACAGGGGCTCCCTGTGCGCCGCCATGGTTTGCGGATGCGGATGCTTGGAACAGACGGAGAAGGTGATCGAACAGGAAGCGGCTGAGGTGTCTTGGGGTCGGGGTGGGAAGCTCCGGTCAAGATCAGGTTAGTCTCCAGACATTACCCATACATTGTCCATCTGCAGTGTTTCAGATGCGGAGGAAATTGGATGGGGAATTCATGTACTGTAGTGATTGTTAATGTATGGTAATGTCATCTACATGATGGATACTGGCAAATCAAATTCATCAGGATACACTGGTTGTTTTGATTCGAACCTGGTGAACCAATGTGGAAGATGTTCCTGAGTGAGGGATGCAGAAGCACCAAGGCCCCCGCAACTTGGATAATAATAACAATAATAATAATAATCATCATCATCATCATCAAATAATGGTGATAAGAATAACATAGAATAACAATGTTTCTACGAACAGTAATCATCATCACCACTATCATCATCACCACCACCAAACCGGCCATCACCACCATCGTGATCATCATAATCTGCTGTTCATCGTCACTCATCAATCATTAGTTGTCAATCCAGAGGTCAAAGAAGCAATGGAGACGGTGGCCATAAAAGTGGAGCAGGCCTGGGAGACCCCCGGGGAGTGACCCAGCAAACGGTGACCCTATGACTGATACTGAGGATATTTATTCATAACATATACCCTCTGGTTATTTCACATAGCCATGGAAAATGGCTAGTTTTGGATCATTTTCCCATTAAAACCTCCATTTAGGTCTCGGATTTTCCATGGCTATGTTAAACAACCAGAGGGTGTATATATATATATATATATAATGGCAGAAAATAGCCTTTGTATACATAACTTATTTGCATCCCACTCTCGTATTTTTCGGCATTCTTGGGGCGCACGTTTCGCCGTTTCGCCCTCGCTTGGGACCTCCGGTCCCCACGCAGACGCGCGTGTGGCCAGGCGACAGAGGAAGTGGCCCAAGCGCCTCGGAAAATGATGGGGAAAATGGTCATTTGTAGTGGATTTTCCCACTAAACATGGGGATTTTCCATAGCTATGTTACTTTACCAGAGGGTATTGGATGGTTTACCCTCCGGTAAACTAACAGTTGGCTATAGAAAATAGCCATAGAAACAGTTGATTTTCCCATGAAAAATTGCGATTTTTCATAGTTATGCAACAGTTTACCAGAGGGTAATCTGGGTAAATTGTGGTTAATAAATGTTCATAAGGAAAACTATCCCAAAATTGCCTTAATTCAGATTAGTGCATTATAGTAATTTACCCATATTAGTATGAGATGATATATGGGGATAATTGTTTGGGAAAAACGACAAGAAAAAAATCCAAGTATATGCGAGTATATCCCCACAATCAGACCAGAGTATATCCCCACTGATTCATGTTGGTAAAACAATAATAAACCATTGCCAATGACTCACCATTTTTATAGGTAGTATGTTTATCATTCCCAAATGGGTGGTTGATTATTGTTTCAGCCACATCATATAGAAATCCGATGCGAATAGTTGATGATATGTATGTATATATATAACTAACCCCAGAAAGGATAGATGGAAAAATGCTGGGGATCACTTGGCGAGATAGTTGGAACATCCAGGCAAAATAGTGATTATATGGGATGATATATATATATATATGGGGATAATTGTTTGATGATGTATATATATATATATCTTTGGGCGTTGCTATAATCACAATGATGATTACGGTAGTACCATATCTAGCTTGTCGGTCCACTGTTCCATTTTTTGTTGAATCCCCATTGTTTGTTGTTCAAGTGCCCGTTTTGACGCTGAATTCTCCGTGTTTGATGGTCTCCATGTTTGATGGTTCGATCCCGTTGCGAAAATGGATGACTGTTCCAAAATGGACTTACTTTCTTTATTAGTAGATTTATGTTTATTTGCTCAGATAGATGGAGGAAGCAAAAGACTCGCTAGAGGATGATGCACTGTACCATACCATCTAAAATACCATATGCAGCTATGAAAAAGGAAAGAATGTGGGTTCACAATCATGAAAAATACCACGTGTAGTCGTGCCTGTTATATCATGTTACATTGCGCACTAAGATCACATGACATGCAAGCCCTATGACAAGGGATGGATGATCCCGTTCTTCGCCCCACTAGAACTGGGCTAATCTGGACCAAAATTCATCCGAAATCATCCAAATACCATCCTCAAGAGAAACCTCCCAAGGAACTTTCCACATCATAGTTCCGTCCATCTTGGGCCAAGCACCACAATCTGCCAGTGTTAGATACAATTTGATTAGTTCACCCCGTTTCAAAGGTTAAACTGGTAGATGGGCCCTGTATCGAGCGGAAATCACAATCAAATAAACGGCTGCAGAACCCATCGTTGACTCCCAACCCACCCCGAGCTCAACTTGAGCCAGTTCCATGGTTGAAGAATTGGGTGAAGGGAAGTTTTACAATGCAAATCCCTTTCTTTCCAATGGTACAACGACAAGATCTTTGGTTCCAAATCATTTTGCCTGGTGAAATGTGATGAAATTCTGACGTGGGAAATCATTTACACAAAAAAAAGTTCGCAAACCATCCAAAATTCAAGAAAAGAAAACAACATCCTCCAGGGATTCCCCACTTTCCCTGTTGAAAACTCGCCATCGAACTCGCCGCGAGGGCGCCAATCAGCTGGCCGAGAAGCTCGCCGAAGGCGCCAGGGATCTGGCCGTGGAAGCAGCGCATGTGGCGGAACACGTCGTGGAGGATGCGCGTGGCATGCGGTGGAGTGGAGCTGACTGAGTTGATCTGTGCAAAAACATGGTGTGATTGCTGGCTATTCGTGCGTCGTGTGGGATATATATATATATATATATGTACAGATAATCATACACATATGTATGGGAAAATGGACACACCAGCCAAAGAGATCTGGACATTAAGATTAGGGTATTTGACTTTTGAGATCAAGGTCTGTGTGGAAGGGGAAGTTGATATGGGTATGTATAGGCTCAATGGGCCGGTCATGATCCATTTCGGGGATCCAATCGTTGTGACACCAGCTTTGGCGATGGGTCCAACAGATCACATTTTTGGTGGTCAAATAGGATGGTGGACGCTAAATTGAGATGCTCAAGGCAGTTCAAGGGGGTTGAGAGTTGAAAGGCATTGACTTTTGGGTATTTTGACTAGTCATTCCAAGTTGGCGTGACGAAGTTTGAATAATGTGAGAGATGCTGACTGGAGAAAGCGGTCTGTATTTTGGGCCTTATGTCAATTCTCTGACTTCATCTTTCATGTTGAAGAATCCGGTGGTTACTAAGTGTTTCCCAACCGCATGATAGTGAATCATGGTAAGATTGATGTTCCCATGGTGTTTGGTCCACACATCGCTCAGGGGAGTTGATCACTCGTGAGAGCTTGACCTGAATCTTTGGACAATAAATAAAGATTGCCATGAATTTAAATCAGTTTTCATGCAGATATTTGCAGTTACATTAGATAATAACCCCCAACAAGATAGAAATGTAATTGATCACTAAACACTATTTATTTGGGGGAGAACTTGTTTAGTCTCAGTGGCGCTTGTTAGCCTCTTTGGCCAAGTCTTTAAGCAAGTCATGACAGTATGTGTGAAAGTACAAGTTAACTTCAAGCAGCTTAGCATCATGCATGTGAGCTATGTGTGCCCGGCCCGTGCAAGTGAACTACGAAGTAGCGTAGCATCATGTATGTGTGCAAGTGCTAGTTAACTTCTGGTAGCGTAGCATGATGTATGTATACCAGTGCTAATGAACGTTATTGCACCCCCCGACCCGAAACCCAAGTTATGTCCATTCAGATAAAATGAGCGCTTTCCTATGGGATGGCTCACAGTGCCGCTAGATGCCGTATTATATTATATCATATTATATCATATTGTATCATATTATATTATGTTATATTATTATATTGTATCATATGATATTATATTATATTATATTATATTATATTATATTATATTATATGTTATTATATTATATGTTATTATATTATATTCTATTTTATTATATTATATTCTATTTTATATAATATTATATTATAATATATTTTATTTTATTATATTATATTATATTATATTATATTTTATTGTATTATATTATATTGTATTATATTATACTATATTATATTATAGTATAGTATATATATCATATCATGTCATATTATATCATTTCATATCATATCATATTATATTTTACTATATTTACATTGTATTATTTTTTATTATATCATATTATGTCATATTATATCATAGTTTGTTTATTTTATATATTCATTATATACACATCTATTTACATGTATACATGAATTTATATATACATGTATATAAGTTAGTTTCCATTCCCACCAGAGATGATGATCCAGGAGGTGGAAGCCGTGGCTGGGAACGGGCTGCACGTGGTCCAAGACTTCTTGGAAGCAAAGATGATTCTGGCCAGCAAAACAGGTGTAAATGGCTGGGAAATCACCTTGAAACAATGGGAAAATCATAGGAAACTATTGGAAAACTATGGGAAATCCATAATTCTGGGTAAATTATAACGACCTCACTGTTCTCCCTCCCTGAAATCATGGTTTATATGTATATATATATAGAGATATGGGGAATTATCCCCTTAGCTGGCCTTAATTCAGATCAGTGCATTATTATCATTCACCCAGATAAGTAGGGAAGGGTAAATGGTTAATCTTTGTTTGCTACGAATGGATGTATAAATGGTTTTTGTTTACTGTTATTCGACAAAAATACTCAGAAAAAAACATGCATGATATCTAAGATTGTCCAGCAAAATGGTTCCGCCTATGGCTCAGAATTTCAGAGTTTTGCCCCAGGCTACTTGAAGTCAACGAGAGTGATCCTATTTGTGAACGGTCGGGAGGAATTTGAGCCATTTTGAGCCATATTTTCTTGCAAGATTTCTGAAGCTGTTTTGAGGAGAGAGGCTGGATTCATGGGCGTGGTTGACTCACATGAAACATCATGCAACATTCTTCGATTTCGCAGACTTGGAGTACACCAACTAGATGCAAGAATCACTAAGAATTAGAGTACCCTGACTGAGGTATCACTACATCTTGGAGACTAGTTGGTATACCCCAATTCTATCCAATTCTTATAGAATAATTACCGCAATGTTTTAGTTGAGGAATCGGTTTTCCTCGGGTTCACAAGTTAGGGGCTTCCACGCATCAGGATTGAAGTGGTGCGAAAGGTTCTGCAGATATTGCCACCAGTGTCTTGGCAGCCAAATTTCGGGCTCAGGTTGAGCACAAAAGGGGAGATCAAACGAGGAGTCTCACATCACAGTTAAACCTCAGAAATCTTCAAAGTTCTCCAACATCAGCCATTATAATCCCCATAATATACTCCCCATGATATACTCATTAGAATCCCCATTCAGTTTCAACCGCCTGCAGGTCATCAAGGCGGTGACGGACGACCCAGAGGCACCCCAATCGGCGAAGGAGACCAAGGACAAGGTGATCGATGTGGTCTGGCCCGAGGTGGAGAAGGTGCAACCGCTGTTTGGTTGTGTACAAAACCCCTGTTGGTTGATGTTTGATTGTAGGGGATGGTACTAGCCTATACTAGCCTTTGGATTCATTGGGGACTAGAATAGTCCAATAGGGGAGTCCCGTTCTCAATCAACCAGTATAATGGACAGAGGGGGGTCCTTGCTGTTTGGAGAACTGTTCGAGCTCCAGGGTCTGAAAAAAATGTGTGTTTGATGTTGATGTCAATCTCATCCAATGTTCATCATCAACAACGGGATGATTTCCAACATATTCCAAGGCTTGCCATACATCACCAATCATGAGATGAATCTCATCAATGATCATCAATCATCATCCAAATTGGTTGATGAATCCATGATTCATAAGCTTAATATAGATGTTTAATGATTTTTATGTGGATTTTCATCATGTTTATACGGATGTTTAGGTCTTAAATATTCATAAATCACCAATTTTCCACAGAAATCCCGGATCTCTCCATCCGTAACTCACATTCCTAGGGCTCGCCCGGTGGGCCGGGCGCCGTCAGGAAGTGGTCCGGCAGATGAGTGCCGACTTCTTCGGGCTGCCGGATGAGAACGAGGAGGGCGACGCCTACTGCTGTTGCTTGGATTTAAACATATTTCACCTGTTTTTTGAGGATGGCTATGGAAAATCCCCTATGATAAGTGTAGCTTTTAATATGGTTAGATATGTTTTATATAATGAATGGGAAAATCATCGCACTAAATGGGGCAATTGTCCATTGCCATGTTTGATTACCGGAGGGTAAAGATCAAGAAAATGGACTTCATATGCAAGTTATACCCTTGTTGATTGTTTATTATACGGGGTTATACTACCTTGTTATTGGGGATTATGAACTAACCCATAGTAGGGAAACCATGTTCAACCAGCAACTAGTGTATATATTGATATAGTATAGGGGTATGGCTCATATGGATTGAATTGGTCGAACATTGAGATACAAAGGGGAAATATGTGACCAACTATGAGGAGTATGGAGATTCTACGGGATTTGCTCGTTGAGAATGGGACTGTACTGGGATATAGTGGAATATTATCGGATTATAATAGGATTGATCGAATGGGACTATAATGGGATTTAGTGGGAAGTATGGTGGGACAATTTAGTGTATAAAAACATGTTTATTTGGATGGAATTTAACCAACAAAATTGTGGAGGTATGAAACCCATCATCCGGATATGTGGTGGGATATAGCAAGAATATGTCATAATGTGTAGATATAATCACCAATACTGTATGTGTTTTGTTTGCTGAAAAATTGTTTCTTTCCATTGATAAATGCACCGAAACTGGGGAATCTACTTGGTGGCTCATCCTACTTAGTAAGTAGTTTATATGCCTGGTTCTAAGTCGGGCAAGTGGGGTGAATCTCCACGTCTTTTTTTTGTGAACCAAGCTATTGGGGTATAGTAGGCTTAATCCACGTAATTTTTCTAGGGTGAACTAAGCTATCTATATATATATATATATGTATTGATTAAGTAGGATGCACATGTATAAACCACGAAGTACCGGTGATTTTTCACCGGTTTCCTATGGCAAATCACCATCGCCATGGCGACAGAGGTCTGGTGGCCAAGATCCGGTACCGTTTGTTTCCCTTCAACCGAGGGGTCGCAGGTGTGCAACAGGACCCTTTCTGGGTGATTTGCGTCCTTTGGTGAGATTTCTGATGGGAAAATGCTGGGAAAATGCTGGGAGTTTTAATGGGATTTACTTCGGATTATATGTGATTCATTGGATTCATGTTGGTAGAGCAATGTCATAAACCATCCATATCTTGATGGTGTTGAGCACCCCATCAAATGGTAAATTTGGGGATGGTTTACTAGTGCTTTGCTGACAAATAAATGGGAATCTGGCATTTTGAGAAGTGATGAGCTGTTTGGAGGGCTTAGAAGTTCTGTTGGAAGTTTTTTTGCGTTGAAAATGTGGAAATTAGACACATTTACACCCAGTTATGGCTATTTGATTTACAGTGTTAGACCCGGATCCACTGGCTGAATCGCCAAGTGGTAAATCTGGGCCCAGGTTCAAGACTGCAGCTCCAAAAATAGAGGATGGCGTGCATTCTGCTTCATAGTAACATCCCACCTCCGGTGTGGTCCTTCCATGTGGATGCTGAGAGATGGAAGTGTTTCCGACTGAGGTCATTATCTCCGTACTCCCTTTCATGAGTATCCCTGCTTACTTCTTCGCTGTATTGTTCCTCCTGATCGATAAGACTGACGAGTTTCAGCTGCTCTTCTTTATTCTACAAATCCGTGGTTTCCAATTTGTTTCCGATGGAGTCATCAACGTCTCTTGGCACATGGTCGTGGTCGAACACCAGGTTCTCAATGGTGGGGATGTGGATGAGCCCAACTTGGTGGGCATGTATATGTCACATTTACATATTACATATATAATCATATTTATATACATGTGTATGCATACTACATATATAACCGTATATATTTATACACATGTGTATACACATGTGTATACCTCGGCATCAGGCATTCCATGGCTTTGTATGACAATGACAGATTCATGTTTACCAGTCCTTTTTCACAATAGATTTTGGATGGTCAATAGGATTGACCAATACCCATGTGTTTGTTTATACCAGTGCTTGATGTGAATCTGTTGCCATTCAGTGATTGAGAAACCAAGGCAAGAAACGGAAGCTGAATGTCAGTGATGCTTAAAGTGGCCTTTCCTGCCACTTTTGTTAGTCATACACAGATTAGTGGTGATTGACACATTCTGGCTTGTTTTTGCCTACGGACCGAAAACCGTGCTCGTAAAATCAACGTTTTTGCTCGGGTGGGGGGGGTGGNGGGTGGGGCTGCAATAACGTCACCCGCCTCTAAGCCTTCATGTACGTTTGCCAACGTCTCTAAGAACTTCTAACTACGTTGCAAGATGCTACGCTGCCAACGTCTCTAAGAACTTCTAACTACGTTGCAAGATGCTACGC
>BGPT01000917.1:13723-27137 GCA_003297045.1 Symbiodinium sp. clade C Y103 | reverse complement strand
TGCTTCGACAAATGGACTGAAAAAAAGGCTGCGATGGTCCGATCGAAATAAAGGAAAAAACGCATTTTACTGTGGTAAAAACACGATTTACCCAAAAAAATCCAAAATTTGGACGTCCAAATTTGACCCTTTTTCAGTTCCAAGAATTGTTACCTCGCTATAGCGAAACACAGATTGGTTTGAAAAACTCTATTTTTATGAGCACGGATTCCGATCCGGCGGGTTGTTTTTGCAGGGTGTTTATATCTAATGATATCTACCCACTATGATTGGTCAATCGCCAATCGTCTGAGGTTTATTTCAGATACTTTCAGAGCTTCACTTGCATGATGTTAGGTGCCTTGGCATTAGCAGAGTGCCTGTGCTTGGTTTGATGCTCCCGGCACAAATTCATGTTGCCATGTAGCTATGGGCCAGGAGTTTTAAAACATGATCCAGATTGTAAAGTACCAGTTCAGTCTAGCTCGGTCCGTTCATTTTCGGGACTATGCGAGGGCACCAGGGTTTTAAAGATCCGGATATCTGAAAGAATGGGAACTTTCATCAGATCTCGCTGCGGAAATGGAATTGATGCATCCCGAGAATCTGGAAAGAATTGGTCTGAAAATCTGGTACTGTACCCCATTCCACCTCATGGTTTATCATAATTAAATGGTTGTTTGAGGTGTTCCTGGGTATGCCCCAGTTTCAGACACCCATTTATCTTTTTGGGGCATGCAGCACCCCTGTCTGAGTTGAGTTTTATTGATACAACGATATCTAGAACGAGTTTTGCCTGCTGAATTGAATGCATTTTGTGGCGGATTCCTGCTTGGGATACTTATGCCCAGTTATATAAATTTAATTGGATTCCATTCATATGGGCAGAAGCTTTGAAACCACCAACCAGATACGTTGATCTACATGAAGCATAGCAATAGTGGAAGCCAATTTACCATTTGGTAAACTCACATAGCTATGGAAAGTGACCCATGTGTACAGAGGTTGATTTACCTATTCAGATGGTGATGTTCCATTGCTATTTTAATTTACCAGAGAATAGACAGAGATCATCGACAAATCACTCCGACTTTGTCCATGGGTTGATGATCCCCAATGACCCTCTGGTAATCAAACAGATGGAAATCCCCTATTTATTATTGAGGATTTTCTGAACTTCAATACCCTTTTATAGGGCATATCCCAGTTAGCCATGTTTGATAGGTTACTGTGATATCTTTGGGATGGGTTGGAACCGTTGATCACACCTATGATTTACTTCATGAGGCAAAACCTGCGATTTCGACTTCACAGGACCCGGGCTGAGGGGCACATCAGAAACACATCCTTTGGTCATAGTCAGAGTGTTTCTGAGAATTTGGCTCCAAAACTAAGTGGTGATTTTTCGCCTGGTTGCTAAGTCCCCGATCCGTGGCTTCTCCCAGTTGTGAATGGCTTGCAACCCCAGTTACAAACCAATTATTCAGTGTGATGATCCTCCATGACCCAAAGACCAATGGCCTGAGCATGCCTGGGGTCATGTGATGGGCCTTGGATCACTTGGGGGCAATGGTTGTCTCTGTTGCTTTAAGCGGATCCATTTTGATTGCTCTGTGTTCATGCATATTTATCAATTTTCGTTTAATATGTGCATCCATGTCAATCCATATTGAATCACATTGGTTCGAGGATTCAATCATATTCAGTATTAGCAAGCATTAACCATATTTCAATCCACTCAATCACATGCATCATTCTCCCATGTTTCAATGTTCCGGAAAGGACTTCTCCAAGATTTCCCATCATTTCCCAAGCGTCGATTTGGCAGGCTCCGAGGTGGCGACGGTGGTGGATTTAACTGGCTATGGCCTTCGAATTCTGTGCGTCTGGTTGGCATGGATCCTGCTGCACTGCAAAGCTGCAGCCCGGAGGAAGCGTTCGCGATGGGGAGCCGGGGGGGGTTGTTCATATTCCCAAGAAAAATATGGAGATTGGGGGAGCCAAGGGGCTACGAATTGAGTTTCGGGACCATATGAGGTTGGGTGGAACATGGCAAGATGCGCGAAAAGTTTGGACAACATTGGCATTGAGGATTATAGGGGTAACTATCCCAAAGTGACCCAACTGTTCAGGTTGGTCAATTGCGAAAAGTTACCAAGATTCTGTCAGGATGCACCAGTGGCCACCATGCCCAATTACCCAAATAAGGGTATGGTAAATCATCCCAATTGTAGTTGTTTTTTCACAAGTATAAACTACACATGAGGCTAATCCCATCATGCGATACATGTCCTCCACAAAATCGAAAGGTCTCAGGGGTCATCAATCCTCGTAGTACGTGTGGTATGATGTTTGGTGTTCAACTTTTTCACAGTATTATGCCATATGCAAAAACTGGTCTACGTATGTGTATGTGCATTGTAATATATATATATACATTCATCTTATAGTTCAAACCCTCTAAATTCATATCCTGCAAAAGTTGGGACTCACAAAAAAAAATACACTGTGTTTGAACATGAAAGACCTACGTCTATGCAGCTCAACAAACGGTTCCTTTCGAATCTTTTCGACATGTTTCCCAGATTGGACAAGTTGACAAAACAACGCTTACTGTAATCCGAAAAGAACGGTTTGGGTGCTTATAACTTCGTTTTTGCAGTGTTTGGGTGCAAAAAACAGGAGCTTGACTCCCATACCATACCTGCTTGTTCAGGATAAGGAATTACCAGATACTGGGATCTCAAGAGTATGTGAGTGTATTTATATATACATATATACTCACATATAAGTCTAAGTATGTATATATATATATATAATGTATATATTAATTATATATGATTATACTATATGTACATATGATATATATATATATATATAGTTATATGTGTGAATTTGGAGTCAGAGAGGGATAGAAGGAACGATCTTTACGCAGTTTTAGAGTTGTAAACTGGGGCCCCAGGTACAAAAACGACCTCCCAACCTGGACGCGGCAGCAAATACGGCGATCAAGACATCCGCCGGCGGCTGGGGGGAGCTAGCCTCTGCGTTTGTTTTTGAAAAAAATGGGGAGTTTGCCAAGAGAAATGGAGATTCAACCAAGAAAAATGGTGATTGAATCCAGAAAATGGAGATTGAACCATGAAATACCATCAAATCCAGGGATTTGAACAAGAAAAATGGTGGTTTCTTAGGGGGATACGATTGATGCAATGGGATATGGAACTTGGGAGATCCCTTGTTTGCTTCGATGACTGGGCGCCAGCTGTGTAGATAACTGCTCGGTGGTTTCAGATCTGTTTGATGTGCAAACCTTATATTTGGGATGCTGAAAGATGATGATCCCAGTTGACCTTATCGGTTCAGAATCTTTCAAGCGATGGGTGCCTCAACCCAGTTTGGCAAAGACAGGACCTTCCGGGAGGGAAAGCTACGCTACTTCCTCTTTGCCGATCTCATCTTGTCTTTCTGCGGAATCGCCGTGATGGTCGTTGTAGCCGTCCTTGAGATCCTCGTTTTTCCAAGCGTGGCACATGGGTGCAGGAAGGGGCCCCCGAAGGATAGGCGAGTTGGTTGTTACCAACTAAGATTTATGGTGTATATATTTGAAGTTGGATGGGATTACAAGCCAACTAATAGCTGGGGATATACATATATATATATACATATATACATATATACATATGTATGGACCCCGGGAATGAATGTTAAGTACCTTGCCAACTTTGCAGCTCAGTGATCGTTCTCGAGCATGGGAAGAATGGAGGAGCTGACCAGCCCCGGTATCCCAATGACATGACTGATACATAACTGAGAAATGATGGTTGGGATACCAAAATATAGGGATTATGTATCTGATGTATAAGTTATGTATAACTGATATGTATCAGTTACTGATACATAACCCAATATATACATAAATGATGGTTGGTTGATTATTCTCTGGGGTTATACTATCCAACATATAGGGGACTCTCACAATCCATTTTCACTGGGAAAATCCCGCCACTGAACCCAGGCTAGGTGGAAAAGTAGTAAAGGAAACCCAAAGAATGGCCGCACTTCAATCCTGGGCATAAACAGTTTATGGCCACTGGAAATAGGAAGCATGGATGGAAAACCCTTGGATTCCAGGTGTGTGCCATGTATGGACAAACCGAAAATAGCCCAAATGGCTCCAAATGATGTGTCTGGATTCTTCTGGCTCAAAGATGTTCAAGGGCCAAAGCATGGTTGAATCCTTTCTTGCAAACATTGGTGGATAGGGTGCAACTCTACAATGAATAAAGGATTGATCTCATCGCTTGCTCCAACAAATCTAGCTCAAGCACGAAAAACTATGAAATGTATTGCAGTTTTGGACGTGAAGGCTAGTAGGAGATGCAAACGAAGCATCCTGAATGATTCTATCAATAGTAAACCTGCCTATATGAAGAGATCCAATACAAAACCATGGTCTTTTTATTGCTGCATACTTTGGGGTTTTATGGGATTTGAAATGATTTGAATGATAATAAGTTCTATTTCATGAGACAAACATACATAGACAAACCACCAACTGGTCAAGGGGTTCCATCCGTTTTTTGGCACCGACGTCCACCGGTCCATCCCGTTTTTCACGGCACGCCTGCTGCACCAAGGGATCATCGAAGCGTCCAGTTCGTGGGTACCAAGACATGCGTCCCTGAGGCTGCAACATCCCCTTGAGATGCTAGGGATTAGTAACCTCCATTTTTGACCTCCCAGTTTATAAATATGGAATAAATATGGCCTTATTGCGTTGCCACGACTATATAGTCATGGCTTATGAAGTCCTGGTTGACACCCCTGATTGGTGATGCTTTGTAATCGATACAACTGGGTATTGTTTCTCATCACACCACAAGTTGCAAAAAGACCAAGAAGACGTGTAATTAGCGACGGGTTCACTACTTCTTTGCTTCACCTCAGAGTTCCATCGCAGCATTCATGGAATGTCCATGACATGTGTATCTCATGGGTGTATGTGTATGGAGTAGTGCATTGTATGCCATAGGCAAATGCATCTATGGATTCCCCCAATTGGATCCAATTGGTACCTGTATGTTTCCACACATGCTTACATGCTGCAGGCCAGAATTGACATACAATGGAAATTTGAGAATCAACCGACAATAGACATATGGTCTATATTGGTATGTATCTGTGTACTGTAAGTGATTTGTTTTCGGGGTTATACGTGTCCTCATTTCTTGGACATTTCAGCATACTTCCACAAATCATAGCACCCCAAACCTCAAGCCATGACGACGCCAGTCCTCGAGTGGCTTCAGATTCCATCTCACCGAGGCTCTTGCAATCTGCTTGATGGAAATCATGCCCCCCTGATATCCGCGATATTGGGAGCACCTGTTACCCCTTTGATCTACTCAATTCCGAATTCGAATCCCATTCCCCTACTATTATATAAACACCGCCAGGAAGAACGGTTTATAATGGGACCAGACAGTGGGGATGTTTAGTATGGCTGATGGGATCATTTGGGATGTTTTTGAGCAACAAAGGTCAATGGACTGGTTGCAGGGAAAATCTTCACCGGTTTTCCCATGGTTTTTCCCATCCAATATGGGGGGTTCCAGTTTTCATTTTCCCATCAACCAATCCAATGAACCAAGGTCAAGGTGGTTCATGGCGTCCTTTGCCTTCCCTTTTTCGTCCTCTTGGTGGTGCCCTTGTTGCGCAATGTGGTGCTGCACACCTTTCCCACCGGCTACGACAAGAAGGGCCGCTGTCGGAACTACATTGGTCCACAGATCCCCCCGGCGGAAACGGCGAATTTCCTGGCGGATCTGGTGAGGCTTGATGAGATTGAAGGTCTACTGGAAAAGGTGGGGATACCCTCCGGTGTCATCAAACATGGCTGGGAAATCCCCCGACTCAATCGGCATTTCAATGAGAAATTGATCTATAAATCAGGCATTTTCCAGTCAGCCATGTTTGGTTACCAGAGGGTAGGTCAAAAAAACTGTGATTTCCCACAATGAACGTGGGGATGAATATCCAGAGCTAATGTGGCAAACTGCAATTGATCCACTGGTTGGCCATGCAATTGATCCACTGGTTGGCCATTCATCCGTTGTATCATACATGTATCTGACCTCTGCCATTTAGGCCTTGAGCCTAGGCACGTGCTCCAGGAAAAGCCATAGCTGCGCTGTGCGGCTCTTGCGGTTGCCACACTGAGTGGCATCATCCTTTGCTACTTGGTTGACATCATCTTTGGCATCACATCCCCCTAGAGCCCCTGCTAGCTACTGCACAAACCCAATAAGAAAGCTCCAATTTGGGATAGCTTATGGTTTATGCTCCACATTTCTGGTACGACCTGGGTTTGTTTAAGGGATTCTTGTGTTCCCAATTGGAAATCCACTAGTTGGGGAGGCGAATCCGAGATGATTGGAGATTGTTGTTGGTTTTGGTTTCATAACCCGTACAATACAATGGTATTATCATAATATTCCCAACGAAGAAGTCGTAAATGAGGATCAAAATCACTCTCTTTTCAGATACATTCACCTATTCTATATATTTCTAGCCAAAAAAAAGTTGGACGATGAATTCGATGGTTAAAAGCGACATTAATACCATTCAAACTTGTGATGTTTGACGTTTGCTTCTTTTCCGGGAGATTCCTGGGATGTCACTGATGGCAGGTGAAGAATTCTATGTTGGGAGTGACTAGCATGATGAAATCGGCCTAGGCCTGGCGAAGCCAGCCTTATTATGGCCCCTGACCGACCCTCAAATGGGTCAGGGTTAGATTTCAGAAAACTGCCAGGCTGCCATACCTCTTTTTCCCTTTGTATACATATACATATGCGTGTTGATACATACATACATAATGTGTATATATGTATATACCCTATATATATACTACGTAGTGCAATGCATAATGCAATGCAACGCAAAATTATGTTACCTTGTGTTACCATATTATGCGATGTACGTATGTATACCGTGGAATAGTGGACGGGTGTTCGTTTGTGACGATTGCTATCCCCACGAATCAGGATTCAGATCTAAAGAAACCGACCAGTGTAAGGGATATCGACACGTGGTGTGTGATTGAGTCAGCTCGCTGTTTTCTTTCCTGTTGTGTGACATGCGGATGGGGAAGGGCCTGTAGAAGATTTTCCCATGGTCATCAAGTTATCCCATCAATGGCTTTCAAAAGCTGGGTAATACATCCATACTTACTAGGCAGTTGCGCATTCATAGATCTCATGGAGATTCACCCCGTCAGTTCGGTGACCCCCTACCCATACACAGATAAGATTCGCCCAGCTGTTAAGGGGGTCACGACTTGGGGTTGGCAAAATCCCCCATGGATCAAAGGCTGGCAGAAACCCAAACTTTCCCCTGGCCTAAGGCCAGGAGGTTTATGGGTCTGTGTCCCATGGTCTTGATGATACTGATCGGCCTGGGCCAGACCATTGAGCAATATCAAAAGCCCTGCGACCTGAGCCATGTGCATTTATATATACAGATATACATGTATGATCATGTATGTACGTACATACATATGTGCATAGATATGTGAATATATATATATATGTATAAGTGATAGAGTCCGATAGACAAGAATCGGCTCTATGGCTGAAGCAGGGGTCGAAACTTGAATTATTCAAAAGCCAATCACTACTATATTGACATTCATGGCTGTTCCACAATGGCTTTTTGAATTGCTCAATTTTAGTCTTCCATGTTCTGCGCATGATAGTTGTAATGACCGAGCAAAGGCCTGTCAGACTGTGAAAATGCTTGCAGCTGGCACCCTTGCAAGGAATGGCTAAATGGAGGCAGAAGCAATACTGTTTTCTCTTGGATGGGATCATCTGTTTGGAAAATACAAATCTAGTATCATCTGGTAAGAATCTAGCAGTCAGTAGCTGCAATATTACGTGTTTTTATGTCTATACAAGCGTAAACTTCAAATAAATACTATATCGAAATACTGTGTATATATGTATATACTGTATGTATATATATATATATACTGTGTATATTATATATATATATATACATACTGTGTAAATATATATATATATGTGTGTATATATATATACAGTATATATATATATACATACATTTACCGTACATATAGATATACACGAGAATGCTTCAAAGATTTTTGTCAGACATATCTGTTTGTTGTACATCGACATACACCTGGTGCACCAAAAGAAATGAGGATTTCCACATGTTTGCAGGCTGCCATTGAAGATGAGGAGGACCTGATGAGTCTGGCCTGCGGGGCCCTTTTTCCTTTCTGTGAATATGAGCAACGTACCCTCCGGTAATTGAACATAGCTATGGAAAATCACCATTCTTGATAGGAAAATCATGGTAAATCATGATAACTCATATATAAATGGGGGGGTTACTTGACACGCTTGCATATTTGGTTCAGATGACTTGAAGATTCTGGGAAGTACAGGTGTCCCTGAAATTTAGAAGCACAAACACATTGAAAAAATGCGCAGGTTTCCGAAGCCTACCCCTTCATCCTTTATAAAAGAAGTAAGTCTAGGACTCCATGGGGTGAGTCGAGTCCTTTGTTGCTCTGCAGGATGACAAAGACAAGGAGATCCTGGGAGAATCGGCTGGTCCATCGAGTCCATCGATTGGTGCATCTATCATCAAACAAAGTGCCATGTGTGTATATATATATATACATATGTATACATATATATATAACTAAATATATACATATATATACATATATATATATACATATATATATATATACATATATATATATACATATATATATATATACATATGTATATATATATATATATACATATGTATATATATATATACGTATGAATATTGAATATGATTAGATAACATTAAGCCAATTGGGTTTTAATCTGTAGACTTTTGAATGGGCAATGCGTAGCTACAGTTGGATATTTGGTCCCAAGGTTTGATGTAGGCATGGCTGAAAATGCTCCCAGCAATATTGGAGGGTTGGATTGTTCAATATTACCCTCTGGTAAACTAACATAACTATGGAAAATCACCATTTTTCATGGGAAGATCAACTATAAATGGTCATTTTCAATAGCTACGTTTAATTACCAGAGGGTAGTGTTTGAGAGTTCAATACTAAACAAGTGAACCCTTCGGCCCCCCCCCCAAGCTTTCCAATCTAAAATACTCCGAAAATGATACTGTACCCTGATTGCTCACAGCAGATGTATTTAGATGTATAATGGTCCTTGAAAAGACACAACAGTGTTTCCTTGATGGTAGTTCGATGGTCTTCCTGATGTCCAGGTGTCTACCTATCCAATCCAATCGTTTTGGGTTTTGCTAAAATAATCACCCGTTCAGTTTAAAAACACCAATTCTATATAGCAACCGCACAGTTATAGATATACAATTTGGACGCCTGGAAATTATGTTGGGGGACACCTCTATAGTCCCAATATGTCCCAGTCATATGAGGTTTCATTCCCTAGGACAAGACGGATCTGGGTGATACCGGTGGCACTAAGGCGGAAATTGGTGTTCCGAGCATGTGGGTATCTTTTGGTTGTGGTTTTCATGAGAAAATCATCGAAGAACGGGGTTTATTGATTGATAATCATAGAAAATCATATGGGTACCATCAGAATTGGGTACCTATCCATCACATCGAAGAAAATCATCATTTGTTCAAGGGATTCTAATCGTCAACAATATGGGGATAGCATTGGTACCTGATGGTTTGTTGATGATTAGTTCGGGGATTATGCTATTCGATATATTGGGGATGATCATCATACATGAAGCGGGAATCCCATTCTTGACCAACCAGGATTAAATGAGATGACAGAGGGTTTTGAATGTTGTTGATTTAGGTATCCTGTGAACAAGGTAGTACCCTCCAGCAGATTAGAATAGATGTATTATGACAGATTGATAATCCACAGTTTTTAGATAAGGTCCGTTCATTTCCAAGGGAAACCACGGGTATCCCATATCTATGTTGATTTGCTGGAGGATGCCAGCCTACATTTATTCGTAGGTATAATTCGGCTATCGGGTATGACGATTAAATATGCGTTTGTCCAGAATTTGGGTAACCCCAAAAAGTCTTCCCATTTGAGGCAAATTCTCCGTTTTCAAACACACCCAAATTTCATCGTTGTCGCCTATATATATATATATGTATATATCCCACCATATTCCGATGATCTTCCCATTGTATCCCCATCAAATATCCACCGCTGTATATCCATCTATTTTCATCATATGTGCCATGGTCAAAAGTTGGATTGGATTACTGTACCAATCACATTACTATAGACTATACATATAACATGGGGATGTTCATCAATCCATGAATGTATATACCCATTCTGTTTGGATTGCCACTATGGCATGGACGACCATACACATCAACTCCATCTTGCTTGACTGTTGATCATTAGTCCCCATAATCCCTGTCACAATCCCTATAGTTGATGATAGTTGGTGGTTAAATCCTATAACTGTCCCATTGTTATCCCATCAATCCCATCTTTTGACGGCACATATCCTGGGGACCGAGCTGCAGCGCCAGGGGGAAGAGGAGAGCGATGATGTGGATGCAGGGTCTGGAGGTTCGCATTCCACGACAGTTGGCCGGTTTCACTTGGTATGGGAGATTACCCTCCGGTGAACAAAGCCTAACTATGGAAAATCACCGTCTTAATAGGTAAATACACTATAAATGGTCCATTTTCCACAGCTATGTGAGTTTACCAGCGGGTATAGGGGATATGATGCGGATGGTTGAATCCCATAGGAAACACGCCCATGGTATGGTCCTACTAAACCGTGGTTTTTGGGGGTTGTTTCATATTAGGGGGGGTGGAATTGATGGAATACAACTAAAAAAACAAATAGCAACAAGATATGAATGGGGATATCATGGTGATGATGCGTTAGGGAGTCTAGCAACCGATTGGGGGGACTTCAACAACAATTGGAGGGATAAAAACCCTGGATGGCCATGTTTATGGGGAACATGGGGAACATGATGATACACCCCTGGATATTTGTTGGGGGTACAGTGGGGTACCCTAGTGTTCGGACAAGTTGGTTTCAAAGATACTTCAAGGATTTGTTTGCAATCCACTGCAGTCGTGAGGCTTTCAGGAATCCAGAAGCGTTGGATCCAACCCCATGGATTCTGAGAAACATCTCCGTAATCACCAATTTGATCCAATTTGTGGGGTCACAATAACAACATTCCAAATTTGGGTAGAACATGGTAGAATAAATTTTCACAAATGAAAAATTGGGGGATGGTTTATTCTTGGGTTTTACAGTTTTACCTCACTATGCATTCTCGTTTTGCAATTTGAATGATTGTTGTTGTGATTGGGAAAAAAGGATGCTGAAACTGTGCTGCATATTTTTCATTTGCACTGACTCGGTCCTTAGCTCGTGCAATTTTCAGCCGTGTGCAGGAAAGAGGGCCAGACTGACCAGCAAAACAGCTAAAGAGGACGCTGCATCACCTTAATCTGTCTGAAATTCCGTTGTTATTCTGAGAAGTGATTCTTGTTTTTCTGAACTGACAGGTTATGCGTATGCCAGCATCCTTTCAATGTGCCAGACTCGCAATCATCAAGTCCTTTGCACGTCTCGCGTGGCAGGACACCCCTACCAAAGGTTCCGAGGCAGCAACACAGCCTGTAGAAAGCCCTCCGAAGAAGATTCTTGGCAGTTGCAATCGAGCCCGACAAAGGACAATCGCAAACACCAAGTGATGAAAAAGCGTCCACCCTCATTTCTGGGACACCAAAAATATGAGCATCGTGGGCGAATGGCCTCTTGTCACGACCAGGCAGTTTTTTCTGCCTGGGCAGCTGAGGAAAGGTGGAACCACCAAGTTGCGACAGCAAGCCCAAGCAGATCTAAAGGAAGTGGCAGCCTCTGAGATTTTTTGGGTGCCATGGAGGGCTGTTATAAAGCCAATAAGTCGAATCCTGGTGGTGGGATCCCCATCTTTGATATGTTTTTAATTGTCTTAATGGGAAAAGCATCGAACTAAATGAGTGGGGTTTCCATTGCCATGTTTGATCAGCGGATGGTATTGTCAGGTTTGATGACCACAGGGGTATTGCATCAAAGAGGATATGGGTATGTAAATGTATGTACTGTACGGGTCGGTTGCCGCACCACTTGCCCGCAGTCTAGAGCGTTGAAGTATGTCAAAGCCATGGCCACTGGATCGAAAATTAGATCAAGGTAATATTGCAAGAGTAGATTTCGTATATAAGATGAGTCTGGCAAATTCTGCTGCTTTAATGCTCTTGAACCCATTGGTTTCCTTCCTGAAACAAGGCAGATTGATCCCGGCTAAGTGGCCAAGATGTTTCAGATGCAACCTCCACAACAGAGGTTGCTATGTAGCCTAGATACAACCGATAATCAGCCCTGTGTTTGGTTGGTGGTTTTTCAGTATCGTTTGTTTTCAATCCCCAAAAATGATATGATCAACCTTTTCTCATATTCATTCACCGAAAAATTATAGGACCGGATAACCCCACATGTCAACTTCTTCCAATAGGTACCGCAGCAGATGAAAGAATTGCGTGTGAAAGAGTTGTGTATGACAAAGTNATAGGACCGGATAACCCCACATGTCAACTTCTTCCAATAGGTACCGCAGCAGATGAAAGAATTGCGTGTGAAAGAGTTGTGTATGACAAAGTGGTGTGTCAAAGGGATGTTTGTGAAAGAGTTGTGTGAGAGAGTTGTGTGTGAGGGAGTTGTGTGTGAGAGAGTTGTGCGTGAAAGAGTTGTGTGTGAAAGAGTTGTGNAGAGTTGTGTGTGAGAGAGCTGTGAGTGGAAGAGTTGTGTGCAAGTAAGTTGTGTGTGAGTAAGTGTATGTGTGTGTGTGTGTGAAAGAGTTGTGTGTGTGACAAAGTGGTGTGTGAAAGAGATGTTTGTGAAAGAGTTGAATGTGGAAGAGTTGTGTGCGAGAGCTGTGTGTGGTCAAGTTGTGTGTGCGTAAGTTGTGTGTGAGTAGGTTGTGTGCGAAAGGTGTGTGAAAAGTTGTGTGTTTTCTGAAAGGGTTGAGTGAAAGAGTTGTGTGTGAAAGAGTTGTGTGAGAGAGCTGTGTGTGACAGAGATGTGTGTGACCAAGTGCCACGCGTGCCACACAAAGTGAAAGTCCATGTCGTCAAGTGCCACGCTGGCCACACAAAGTGAAGGTCCATGTCCCCAAGTGCCACGCCTGCCACACAAAGTGAAGGTCGATGTCGCCAAGTGNCCACAGTACCTGGCCATCATCATGTCAAGCTTCAAGTCGCAAAACACTTGCAGTAAGTCAACAAACCAACATGTTGAAAACAAGTGTACAACATGTGCAAGCATCAATGCTGAAACGCGCCTCATTTCATGACTCCGTAGC
>BGPT01000916.1:154707-222666 GCA_003297045.1 Symbiodinium sp. clade C Y103 | reverse complement strand
GCACTTCTCCTCTCTTGACTTTTTCTCCGTTCGTCTCACCTTGCCTGCGCCCAAATTGGGCTGCCTACGGACATGCAGGCGCAAAGTCAAAGTCAAAGTGACACGTGCAAACACAAATGTGTGGGCAGGACTCTCACAGGAAATGTGCGACGGAGAACTGAAGTTAGATTTGGTTATCGGGTGAAGGTGGCTTCGGCCAAATTCCAGAAACACAAGATTTTTTTAACAAATAAAAATGATTTTGTAAAATTGCGATTGAAATATTTCAATGCACAGGGAACCAAAAATATGGAATAAACACAGCCCTTGGAATTTCCTCTATAAAATCAGACACCTTGGGGTGTCTATAAAAGCATTTTTTTATACAGTTTTTTTTCTGTTTCAGGAGCTATAGATTGGGGGGCCTGGGTTTAGATAATTATTGTTCCGACACACCCTGGGGGGCATGGAGAAGCATTTTTGGAAGCATGTCCAATTCTAGAAGGGCCTTGGGGGCGTTGATTTTATAGACTTTCTGTTGTTCCTGATAACACCCGATTTGATAGAGAATGTCAGTTTTGAGAATGTACGTGGAAGTACGTTTTGACAGGACTATTTCGGCATGGAATTTTCAGCAGACCCAAGCGTATTTTGCACAACANGTTTTGACAGGACTATTTCGGCATGGAATTTTCAGCAGACCCAAGCGTATTTTGCACAACATAGACCCCCCAACCTCCAAAAAATATAGGTCACTATAAGATCACACGCCCCAGCCTTTGTTACAGTGTTGGAAAATAGGACAACAAGGACATTATACCACGAAATCAGATATACCTGGGAGGCATGATTTTATAGAAAGCCACCTGTGAGGAAAAAATCGGTTCGAGAATACCTCGGGCGCACTGATTCTATAGTGAATTCGGGTTCATATTTTCCTCGGGGGGTCTGATTTTGTAGGAGCCAGGTTTCAAAATACCTTGCGGGATCGTGAATTATACTTATAGAATCGGACACCCTGAGGAACCCCCCGAATTCCAAGGGGTGTGAATAAACCAACCATGCCCCTAAACAACCAGCGATATGCAAAGAAAATCGGAACCGGCAGAAAAAAATTGTCTATCATTTTACCAATTCACCGGATGTAATTAACAATAATGCCGGTTCCATTCTGTTGTTCATGCGTTCCATTGTATCCCTCCAATCGTCTGTGTTCACGGCAACCCACCCCGACAATTGGTCGAAGCATCCGGCGCTGCGCAATTTTCAATTTTTGCACATGAATTCTGGTTAAAGGAAAGCACGCCAATCCGTAAATGGCTACGATTTGCTCGAGCTAATGTGTGGTGGGCCACGTTTGAACACTGGTTTGTTCAGTTTCTTAAATATTTGTACTCGTTTTTATTACAGGCGATGATAATGTTTCAAATTCTTCACCACCGCTTGTGTTTGCAGACCGTGGATCTTTGCTATCAAAAGTACAGCCCTCGGTGCGCGTACAGGCTTATCGGTAAACGCATACAGTTATGTGGGAGTCGTTGGTGGTCGTGATGTGCATTCGTGTCATATTTCCAGCTGTGCAGCTGTAGCTGGTTAACGTCTGTTGTTTTGGCGCCCGTTGCGCCATGGCGACGACCCGTTAATGACACCAAATTCGTCCATTTGTTTTCCCACTAACGTGTTGTTTCGTGTTGTGTTTTCCTGTTTTTGTGTGCCCTGTTCCGAACAGGGCACGCAAAAACAGAAAAACACAACACGAAACAACACTGTTCGTGTCGCTTTTATTGCTGCCCTCGTTGTCACGGTCGGGGATTCGCAGTCGTCAGGTATTTCCAAACCAATTTTTTTCGTTGCTCGCCGTGGAATATATTCTCAGCATGTATTTATTCCGGAGTTTGTCGCGTTGTTTCATTTGCTGGTTACAAAGCGCTGGCGCCCCCTGCCCCCCGCCTGCACCAAACTGATCCTGGACAGCATTACTTCTTTGGGGCGCCAGGTCCCCAACCCCAGCCGAAGCCTCAAAGTGGGGGTGGGCGTAATTTTTGGGAGTGTTCCTGTATAAACTTTAGCCGGGTTGTTGGTTGCAATTTGCACATTCTGATTATGATTACATTCCCGACCGGAAACATGATTGGATACATTATGATGCATAGCCCGTGCGTGGATCGACTTGAACATGGCGGCCATAGCCTTGGTCAATGCGAGGGAGAAATGCTTCCAGCCGCTGGGGTCCTTATCCTAGGCGGTCCGCGCGTTTTTTTTTAAAAGCGTTTTTCGGTATCTGCCGGTGACCAAGGTGTTTAATTTTCTAACGTGCGACACAAAATGTAATGCTAGGAGGCAACTTGATTCCATGTCTTTGCCCCAGGGCGTTTCAGTAGGGTGATTGCAATACCAGGGTGATTGCAATAATCTGCGTGATTTTCGTAGAGTGGTGCCAAAACACGCAGCGTTTTTTTTTTTTATGGTGTAGAAGGTCGTCGTCACGAACTATGTTGCATAACGTTCATCACGTTCATCATTGAGAATAATCTTGTTTTTGAATGTCATAAACCCATCCGGCGTCATCATCATCGTTATCATCATCATCATCATCATCAGCATTAACATCTCTGTCATTATTATCGATTTTTTTGCCCCTAGTCCTCCTTCGTCATCAACGCATGTGGAAAGCATTGATTTTTTGGTTTTCGCTCTGGGGGCGGAGTTCTCGTCATATTCTTGTCCTTTCGGAGTTTTATTTACATTTCCTTTAATTTCGGCGGCGTTGGTCTTTTATTATTCGTTGGTTTGAACTGTATTTCCCGTGTTTGCATCGAGTGCACCAGATGGCATTGTCGGTGTCCTTTGATTTTGGTATATTTGATGCTCTAACATCTGTTTCACGAAAGTTAGCGCCACTTTTTCTGGGGCTAAGGCAATTGAGGGGGGTAAACTCTCACTTGCGCCCAGGTGAAAAGCTCACTTGCGCCCAGGTAGACCCTTTAAGGTTTATAATTAGGGGGGTTGGGGGGGACTTGGGGGACAGGGGGACTTAGCATTGGTATTTTCAGTGTTCTTGATTCAACCATTTAAGGTTTATAATTAGGGGGCTTGGGGGGGACTTGGGGGACAGGTGGACTTAACATTGGTATCTTGAGTCACAATGATTCAACCATTTAGGGTTTATAATTAGGGGGCTTGGCGGCTTGGGGTGGACTGGGGACACGGGGGACCGGGGACACTGGGGACTGGGGACTTGTGGGACAGGGGGACTTAGCATTGGCATCCTGAGTCACATTGATTCAAGCATTTAGGGTTAATTAGGGGCCTTGGGGTGGACTGGCTTTTTGGGGGACTGGGAACTTCGGGACTGGGGGACTAACCAATTAGGGTTTATAACTAGGCGGGCTTGGGGTGGACTGGGGACATAGGGGAATCGGAACTTGCGCCACAGGTGGACTTAGCATTGGCATCTTGGGTCACAATGAGTCACCCATTTAAGGTAACTGGGGGACTTGGGGGACAGGGGGACTTAGCATTGGTATCTTGAGTCTGTTGAGGTTTACTGGCGTGGTTATGTTGCGTTCAACAGGAAACTCTGCGTGCAAATGACTCACCATGCAGATACAAATGCCTTGCTAATTACAGCTCTTCTCTCTCTCTCTCTTTTCTGCTTCACTTATGTTCTGCTATCTTCTCTGTTTATGGAAGCCAAAGCCCCTACCCCGGCGCAAGCGAGAAAAACACCCGGGCACAAGCGAGGCCGTTTCCATTGAGGGTGGCAGCGGGTGAATAACAAAATTGTTCCGGTGTAACATGGCCAAGCACACAGTTTCGAACTGGGCACTTGCATGCATATCTCAGCTGGGTGGCCTTCATACCTCCTCATCCCCTAGGGTCGAGGGATAACGTGTCAAACGCAGTGGCTCAAGCCAAGGTAGTTTTCTCCAGGGTTCCTACGCTCACCCGTGTGGCTGGCTCCCCACTGGTCGGCACCTCCGGCTGATACGAGTCCTTCTTCCTCTCCCTGCGGGACTTGCCTTTTTACATGATCTCAGCGAGGAGGGACCGGCCAGGGGGTGAGTCAGCCTGAGGCGCCATGTCTCTGCGTTGAGCCCTTTGCTCCGTGGCCTTTGCCCTCCTTCCCTGGGCAGTCGCCTCAGGCCTTGTTTTGCCTGGGGCGTGCGGATTGACTCGCACGTTCGCAGCGCCGGCTGGCGCCCCTNTCCTTCCCTGGGCAGTCGCCTCAGGCCTTGTTTTGCCTGGGGCGTGCGGATTGACTCGCACGTTCGCAGCGCCGGCTGGCGCCCCTGCACGGCCCACACACCGGCTCGCCCTCATCGGCCGCAGGGAACGCGGACACCTCACCACCGTCCTGCACCATCGCTGGCTCCCGCACCCTCCGCAGGCGGGGCGCCCAGCAGTGCGGCTTCACCGACGGGCCCGTCAATTCCTTGGACATCAAAGGCAGACTTGGGGCCAACACCTTCCCCGCCGCCAACAGTGGCATGGCTGGCCACTTCGAGGGTGCAGGATTGGGGAAGCTGCGCATCCCGGACCCAGTGCCCCAGGCACTCCTGTGGGGGGCGAACGGCCTCACCAACGGCGCCGCGACCGTTCGGCATCCCCGGACGCAATGGTGGTGGACGGCGTTGGGGCCACTGGTCGTCTCTACTGTCCGGTGACAGGTTGCCCAAGCGCTGACCCTTCACGGGCCCCAGGGTGGACCAGCCAGGCCACACTCTTTTCCCACATTGATTCCCATCTTGCCGGCACACTCCAGGGCACAGCGCCAGCACAGTGGTTCCAGGACCACCGTCGCCAGAGGTGCTCCGTCTGTGGGCTGAGCGTGTCCACGCGGTATGGCATACATCCCACTTGCCAGCCCGCTGCCCGCGCAGCTCTTGGGGCTAGTGGCCCGGCCCGGCCTGCCAGTGACGCCCTCGGCTTGCCGACCCTGGACGAGGTTCAAGCCACTCGCGACCGCACGCTGCGCCATGTTCCTGCTGCCGCCCGCTTTCTTTGGGGGCAAGTTCTGAACCGGGCAGTGGCTGCCACGGCACACCACAAGGACTTGAAAGCCTGGACTGAACTGCTGATGCTACCCCAATGCGTGTTGGGAGCTCCCCTCGGGCTGGCCGTCGCCACCGCCGTGCTGCGGCTGCCTACACGCTGGACCGCCTTCGGCGTTGGGCTGAAGGGGAGCGACGCAGCCTTTGGGACGACAGGCACCAACCTCGCCCTGGGGACCGGAAGCCCTTGAAGGACGAGCAACGGCGGGAGTTGGCCATTAGAAGGCTTCGACCGCAAGGCTTGCAATGCTTTGCTCCAGACAGGGCTCTGTTCAGAAACCCCTGAAATTGCTGCTGCCCTTCGAGCCCTTCACCCAGCCCAAATCCAACCTACCATGGACCTTGCCTCTCTTCCCTTGGCTGATGAAATTCCGGAAGATGTGGTGGTGCGAGCTTTGCGTAGCTTCCCGGCAGACACTGCGCCCGGCCCTTCTGGCCTCCGGGTCCAACATCTTCGTGAAGCCGGTCCCGCCGGAATGACCCACAGCACCTTCGAACATTTGACGAGGTTGGTCAACCTCTTGGTCCAAGGGCGTGCCTGCCCTGCGGCTGCTNTTGGTGAAGTCTTGCGCCGGCTCACTGCAAAATGTTTGATGCAGATGGTGCAAGAGGACGCCCGCCAAACTCTCTGGCCTACCCAGCTTGGCGTTGGGGCCAAAGCCGGCGCTGAGATTGCAGTCCACACTGCCCGGGCTTGGACTTGAAGGAACCAATCTTCCCCCGGCAAAGTGTTGGTCAAACTCGACTTCACCAATGCCTTCAATCGCATCTCGCGCTCGGCTGTTTTGGCAACCGCTACATCCCACTTCCCCAGCATTGGCCGCTGGGNTCACCAATGCCTTCAATCGCATCTCGCGCTCGGCTGTTTTGGCAACCGCTACATCCCACTTCCCCAGCATTGGCCGCTGGGTGACATGGTGTTACCTCAGTCCATCCCATCTCCGCTTTGGAGGCTCCACCATTCCTTTCGCAGGGGGAGTCCAACAAGGAGATCCGCTTGGACCACTGCTCTTCGCCACTGCCATCCACACGCTCACCCAAGAGCTCCGCTCAGGACCCTTAGACTTGGCCTTCTTTTACCTAGATGACGGAGTCATTGCGGGTGCCATCACGGCAGTGGGGGCGGCACTTGCGCACATCCAACGCAGAGGAGGTGAGCTGGGGCTCGCCCTCAACCTCTCCAAGTGTGAGGTTGTTGGTGTGGGATCTGCGCTGCCTGCTACCACTTTGGCACAGCACCTTCCTCGCGAGTTGCTGCACCATCCTGACGGGAGGAGCCGCTTGCAGCAGAACTTCGAGCTCTTAGGGGCCGCCATCGGAGACGATTCGTTTTTGTCCGCTCACACCCATGACCGGGTGCAGGCAGCCGGCCCGCTTTTGGATGCTTTGGCAGCTATTGGGGATGCTCAAGTTGGGCTTCGCCTCTTGCGCTGGCCATGGCCGGGTCATGCATAGCATGCGCTGCACACCGCCATCCAGCCATCAAGAATCCCTTCAATCCTTCGACTCGATGGTACAGTCGGCGTTTTCCAGCATGACAGGACTCCACCTCGCTGCTGCCCAGCGTGAGCAAGCCACCAGAAGCCTTTCTCATGGCGGGCTCGGTCTCCGGAGCACCGTGCTTGATAGCCCAGCAGCCTACCTTGCGTCGATTGGTGNAAGCCTTTCTCATGGCGGGCTCGGTCTCCGGAGCACCGTGCTTGATAGCCCAGCAGCCTACCTTGCGTCGATTGGTGGCACTGCCCTTGCGTGTGAAGACCTTGACCCAGCTTACACTGCCGCTGCAGTTGTGCTGGAACCTGCTGTCACGCAGGCTTTCTGTTTCCTCAACACGAAGATCCAACACCCTTTGGCCCCAGGCGCTGCTCAGCATGCGACAGAAGGCTTTGACCCACCTGGTGGACGAGGAGTCGTGGCGAGCTCACCTCACAGCTTCCTCCGCCACTTCTCGGGCGCTGCTCCGATCTGAGGCAGAACCAGGGGCTCGCGCTTTTCTGGCAGCAAAGCATGGCGGCCCCACGCGTATGGACAGTGCGCTCTTCGTGGCTGAACTCCGCCATCGCTTGCAAATTCCCGAAGCAACTTCTGATAAGTGGTGCCCTCAATGCAACGGCATCCTGGACACACTCTCGCTGCACGCTGGAACGTGTGTGGCTGGAGGGGAAAAAATCCTGCGACACACAGCTGTGCGCGATGCCTTGTTCCGGTGGGCCGACCGGGCGGGCTTCAACCTGAGAAGGACCGCCCCGGGCTCCTGCTTCCACAAAGACCGGATGACCTGGCCAACCAGCAACGCCGCCCCGCAGACATCTTCCTTCCAAGCATCAATGGTGTCCCCGCCGCCCTTGACCTGGCCATCACGGCCCCCCAGCGGCAAGACATCGTTGGACAGGCAGGAGATNGCAGACATCTTCCTTCCAAGCATCAATGGTGTCCCCGCCGCCCTTGACCTGGCCATCACGGCCCCCCAGCGGCAAGACATCGTTGGACAGGCAGGAGATATTGCGTTGGCCGCGGCTTCCAATTATGCTGCCACAAAGGCCTCCTACTTGAACACGGCCAATCTGTGTGCCCAACAAGGGGTTCGCTTCCTCCCTTTTGTTGCTGAATCCACGGGTGCATGGGATGTGGAAGCTGGCCANCTCCTACTTGAACACGGCCAATCTGTGTGCCCAACAAGGGGTTCGCTTCCTCCCTTTTGTTGCTGAATCCACGGGTGCATGGGATGTGGAAGCTGGCCAGGTCTTGCTGCAGATTTCGCGCAGCGCAGCGGCACGTACCGGCGGGGATGCCTCGACCATGCACAGTGACATTCTGCAAGAACTCTCAGTGATCATCCGCAGTCACCGTGCACGCGCTGTCTTGCGCCGGCGAGCAGAGCTTNGGGGATGCCTCGACCATGCACAGTGACATTCTGCAAGAACTCTCAGTGATCATCCGCAGTCACCGTGCACGCGCTGTCTTGCGCCGGCGAGCAGAGCTTTGGGATTGAGCATGACCGTCATCTTCTGAGCCGGGCTTTTTTCCTTTTACTGGCCGCTCCCTTTCTCGGGGTGTTTTTGGCCTGACTGTCCATCTTGCCAGCCTGTGTGTCCTTGACCTCAAAATGTCAGTTCACAGCTCTGGCTGTCCATTTTCCTCTTTTGCTCCCTGTCGTTTTGCCTCTAAGAGGCCGGTTGGTGTGGCCGCAGTGCAGGTGTTTTGCTAGCCTGTTTGCGTGCTAATTATGCCCAAACATGGCAGAGAACGGAGGATCTCCTTGTAGATTTCCAAGCCTTGCAATGTCCAAGCGCTGGGGGAATGCATTGAAGGAAGTAAACGTTTGTACGGCTGTACGTAATTTTCCCGATGCGATGTGCATCACCAGAATTGCATTGTGTGGAATCAATGTGCTGATAGCGTGGTATGAAGTTTCTTTCTCCCGTGCAGCCATGATCCCGATCCTACAGCCGGGCGGTAACAACATTTATTTCTTGATGAAGATGTGCTTGAAGGATCTCCTCTCAAATTGCCTAGCTCTTGTTGCCGCCTTCAGCCAGAGGATTTGGGTTTTGTACGTAATAGGGTAATGTGATGTGCTCGAATTTTGTAATGAATTTTGGTTGCGCAGGGCCACTTCTACAGTTACAAAATCAGGCCCCAATAGTCCATCTGAAACAAAAAACCCAATGTGCAGGGCGGTAAACGAAAAACCCTATCTATATCGCTTCTTTGTTCGGTGCAGTGGGCGCAATGTTTAGGAACCACATTGTCCTAGTGGAGGATAAATGTTAGTTAAATTTTGGAGGAAAAAAAATTCTCCCGCGGCACCACCGAAATGTCCATATTCGGTGGTAATATAGTTCTTTTTTTTCGTGGAAACTTGCGTGGTGGTATGTGTAGGGCTGGGATGTCTTGCTGATGTTTTTTGGAGGCTTTTATCTTTGTTTCCACAGGGAAGTAGGGACGGGGAAACGAATTAACATGACCGTAGCATCGCAATGTCAGTCTGACACACGTCCTGTTCGACGCAGCCACCTAGAAAAGTATAAAATCGATTTTGACATTTGCAAGAAGTGAACTTTGCAGCGTGAAAATTGAAGTCGCCGTTTGTATGTTTGCCATGTCTTTAAACGTTGCTTCTGGCCATTCGCCGGGAAACGCGCGTTGCCAAAAAGGGGGTGGAGCTGCTGAGAATATCATGGCTAGTTCGTATGTTTGTTTCATCGTTTTTCATTCCTTGCAGAAAAGAGCGCTGTGAGCGGCGCGTTTTTCAGCATTTGTGAAAATGCATGTTTTGGCACTGGGTGTTCATCTCATTGCCTAGAATCATGGAGACTTCAATTCTAGGGATAAACTGACCTATCCCAATTCCCCAAAACCAAAAAAAAAAAACACAAAAACAAAAAAGAACAATAAAAAACAAAAACACCACAAAAATCAAAAAAATCAAACATTTCGGGACCATGTCAGCACCCCATATGTCTCTGTTTTTTGTTTTTTTTGTTTTTGTGGACTTGGGATAGGTGAGGTTCATCCAAACATTGAGTTCCCAATGGCAATGGTTGTGTAAGGGAGTGCCTGATGGAGTGGAATTGGTATTTTGGGCTAGCCCATATACATTGTCAGATCTGTAGACAGCAAATTCTTGGCTTTTCACTGAACACTCACTGAATATTGCATGCTTGAAATAGATTGATCTTCTATATCAGCACTGGTGTATACATTTTCTTTCGAAATGATGCTACCTTCTTCCAGCACCATTGCCATCTATACTAAAGAATATAATTTTCCAGCATTTCACGCTATTTCATGCTGCACTGAAAGATTGCCCTTTCCAATGAAGAAACTACATCTTCTCAAATAATAGCGCGTTCTTGTCTAGGGAATCACGCTCAGAGGTATGCAACAGGTTCTGACAGGAATGCCACACTTTTTGAAAAAGACCACAATCTCACTGTAGAAGGGTACCTTTCTTGAAGGAACACCAGACACCCATAAAAGGCTTACATATTGCCTAGAGCCTGTAGGCTTTTGAATGATGATGCACTTTCTCAAATAGATCCTGCTCCTTGTGAAAGGATTATTACCTGGAACCCTGGGATGCTTGCTTACTGCTTTCTTTCAAGGGGGCTGCTATACATACTGAAAGGTTCTTTTTTCATCCTTTGAAGGAGACCCTCCATTGAAGCCATACCATAGTTATTGTAAAGGATTCCTGTTGTTTTAAGAGATGTTTTTAAAGGATTGCTGCCCACATACAAGCTAGTCTTAACCTTGCTTATGTCGATACTATTTCATATTGTCAGAAATATAATTCGGTGTGGGGTGACCAAGCTACAAAGATTGTAAAGACGGTTTTATTAGATTATAATCATTGCAGGAATGTTAATTATGCATTTGACTGGAAGTGCCAAATATTGGTCCCAAGAAGATGTTTTTGTCGGTTTTGTGGCCGTTGGTGACGCTCACCTCTCATTCCTTACTCGAAAACAAGGGGTAGCATGGTCAAGGTCGAGGGTCAACGAGTGGGGACAAACTTCTTTGTTCTGACTTGGTTTCACCCCCCCCCTTCTGTTAGGATGCTTGCGTGTTCCGGTCAATGGAAGGTAGGTCTCAGTACATAGACGCGCTGAGACTGAAATTCATGGAAAACAAATTGAAGAAATAGCGACGTGGACAAAAGTTGTGACCAACCTTTGCAAGTCATTGTGACAAACCTCTTCCTTGCATGTCATCATTGTCATCATTGTCATCATTGTCATCATTGTCATCATTGTCATCATTGTCATCATGGTCATCATTGTCATCCACCACCACCACCACCACCAACACCACCACCACGGAAAAAAACAACCCACGGCACCGTTGTAAAAGGCTCTGTTCGACAAGTGGGGACAAATCGCAAACTGTGCGGCAAACCTTGTGGTACATAATGTGGCATGTGGTGGTGCAGTTTTTCGTGGTGAATGTTTTGGTGGTGGACCTTTTGTGGTAAATTCTTTCATGGTAAGACTGTGGCAAAGGTTTAATACAACTTTCAAGATTGACCCTTGCAAACTTGTATCATTTTTTTGCATATTTTTTTTCCGGGGGAAAAATTACCTCTACCACATGTGCGCCAACAATAAAGCTTTACAACAATACGTGGCAGTGGGTTTGCCACACTGCCCTCGCCGCGGAAAAACATTGCCACCGCCTTTGCCACAACCTTTGTCACAATTTATTTTCATTTTGGAGGCGGAACAATTCGCATGTTCCCAGTTCCCATGCTCAAAATTTACCTCGAGTATTAGGCCAAAATTCACGATAAAATGGCGTTTGACATTTCGCACAAAGACGCAAAAAAATACACCCCGTTTGGGGGGGCATACAATCAACGCGTGTCAAAGCGAATAGTTTGGCATCTTAAAGGGGTTTAGAGGCTGAGTTGTTGAAAATCGATTCGGACAAGGGCAGGCGAGAACGCAAAGCAGGTCATTCGTCCAAACCGAGGAATACATAGGTGTCTGCAAGGTGCACATTTTGCATGTCGTCAGGCCGTGTTGAGTGGCGAACAATCTGAAATGTTTATCTCTTTCGTAATCATTGTTTCCTTATGCAACATGGTTTCTACAACTTTAGCACTAACCTCCTAAAAAGTGGTTCCATGGTCGGTCCTGCAACCAGTTTGGTTGAAAAAAACGTTTCTATGAAAATGATTAGCTCTAAAGAAAATTGGGTTAGAAAAATCATGTCCTAGACATAACCAAATACCCGTCACGGATTTGGGTATTGTTTTGTTTTGCGTACTGTTTTGCAGCCAGGGGAAGTGCGCACCCGCGTTGCTGCTTTGATTTCATCATATTTTCACAGCGATTCCTGTCCTCATCAACCTAAAAATCAGGAAAAAATGAATGGTTTGGGACTCCGAAACTCACCTGCACAGTTTCCCTTCCATAGCATGGAAATTGCAACATTAAACGTGTTATATCTTTTGTATTTATATGATATGATTTCAATCCAAGAGTCATTTCAAAAATTGAAACAATGGCTACCGTGTCAAACCAAACCCGTACATGTAGGGGCGGGTTCACGGTTCACGGTTTTCATTCTTTGTATCTCGAATGTCCATGCAGTCAGCCCATGGGAAGATTGAACGCTCCGTGGAGCCAGCCAGATGAGTTTCAAAACGCGACTGATTGGAGCAACTTGCATCAATTTTTTTGGCATTCTGTTGATATTGCCGGACCTGTTATTTGATGTTCCGAATGCTATGAACTGAAATCCAACATGGTATGTGCAACACCAAGGATTGGTTCTGCAGCGTGCTGACCTCACCTGTCCCAAACCAGATGTCCCAAACTTTGCCGGGACTGGCCGCATGCTCTTCGATCAAGAGTTGCAGCAGGCAACGCCGTTTTTTTTTTTTTCTTCTGGTGCAACTTTTCACAACATGGTTTGTGGTTCCAAGAGTGTTAGGCATCTAATTTAGACCATATAATTATGCATGATTGCTATGCGAAGGAAGAGGACTGGCGAGCCACACCAAGCAAGTGAATGCATTGATGGGGTTCCCCCAAGCGTATCCCAACATAACCAGCAAGGTATGGGAGGTGAATGTTGAACTGTGTTGACCAAGCATTCTGAAGGCTGATGTGCTGCTGCGACTCCGATCCCTGGCTTGGGGCTTGGCAAAATGGCGCCATTATGCATCCAAAAATTGCATTTCGAGGCATCGGTCCGAATAGGTCGAGCGTGGTTCAGCAATTGAGCGCCGTGTTTTCTTCTTCCTTAGGAACGCACACGCGGAGGTAGTTTTTGCCAGGGTTTTTCCCGTAGATTACATTTGCAACCAACATGCATACGACAATGTTCGAAAGCAACCGTAAAAACATTTTGAAAGCAGATGTGAACAAAAAAACAGGCTCGTTGGCATCTTTTCCGGTGAAATGATGAAACCCTTTGTGCGTAGGCGAATTGTAGGCATTGGCGGAGGCATCTTCCAGCATCTAGGACTCAAACACTGAAAAAACAACAACATTCAATTCAATCATAGAAAACCACCTCTACCGTATGCAGCCGTATGCATGTCATGAAAACATTGAACACCGGCGTGTGTTTGATAAACAATTCCTCCCCAAACATATGTTTTCTCCAAAATGCACTTAGGACCCTTGCTCTCCGGACCAGGATTGTATTTTGTATTCTTGTGAGGAGGTTTGTTTTGTAAAAATCTAATTCATACAGAGTTGAACGAACCAACACAATCAAATCAAATTTAAGTTGAAATTGGCTTCACCTTGACCAAATTGGACTCTCAACTGAATTGTTTTTGGGCCACATTTCAATTGCAGTTTTGATTTTTCATTTTTTATTTCGGGCAGGGCCTCCAAAAGTGGGAACTTTGGCCAACTTGAGGGTCAAACAAACATATTGATAAAATGGTGGTCACTTTTTTTTTGGTAAATTTTTTTGAGAGCTACAATATGCGACAATAATATTTTTTCGAACTTGTATTTCACGACTAACATGTTTGCAGAAATCATTTGCATAAACATCATAACGAATCAAATAACACGCACCTCAATGTTTCGATTTTTTGTTTCATTTACTGGGATGTTTTCTTTAATCCGCTGCATGTGAGGATTATGATTCTGGGAACCTAGTCCCATCCAATACTCCCGTAGTGCTGGAACACTGCCATTCTGAAGGTTTTGTTGCTAGGTTTTCCGGAATTAAGTGCACTCCTGGTGGTAAATCTACAAAGCCCTGCGCACGACATGATTGTTTTGAAACTTTCAGAACAAACACAACCTACTATATGCCATGCCGCAGGTTTGCCATCGAGACTTCTGAGCGGCGGAAGGCTTGTGGAGCCCATGGGGCAATGACACAACTTTTCATTTTTGAAATCCATGTGGTTTGGAGAGTCAGAAATAGGGCTGTCACCGACGGGGTGAATTTGCCAAGGTTCGTGCGGCATCTCGTGCTTTGAATCGCTGGTGGCTATTTTGCGATCGTCAGAAGCAGAAGGCTTGGAAGTGTGAATTGTATCTCAGTTTGTGGGCAATATGCTGAAGACTGCTCTTTTGTAGGCGTATGTTCGCAAAGCAAAGTGCATCCTTGGACAGAAAGCATCTTGGCCAAAGTAAGTCAAACGTGTGATCACATGTTTTGGGGACAAATTCAGCCTTACCTTAGCGTGTCCCTCGCAAGTTTTTGTGCAGCACAAGGTCCGATATTTCAAGCGATGGCACCGCCATGTGACGTCCTTGAAAAGCAGGCCTGCAGGGAATTGCCTTGACCTGCCATTTGTGTATTTAGATGGACATAGACATATAAGGTTGCTTGGATAGCACAAGATGTTTGGTGTGGTTTGGCGGGAAAGACCGATGGGTCTTGTCCAAAACATGTGATGCCTGCCAGTGCAGGCGCAATGAGTGCGCAATGCTGGGTGGTGATGCCAGGCAGGTTGTACTTCAAGACAGACCGATCCAGTCCACGAAACGAATCAAAGTGCACATGAGACAGCCAATTGATAATTTGGATAGATAAGTTTCCGGAATTGCGGTCGCAGGTCTTTCGGGAGTTCAAAGGCGATTCTATGGGCTTGGCACGCTCAGGCGCAGAGGCTCCATCTGATGAATCTGATAAGAAATTCTTATAACACAACATAATACAACGATTGCTGTGTTCACTGGTGAAATCTTTCACAGTTTGTTGGGCTTGTTGTTGGCCGTGTTGGACGTGTTGGCCATTCTAGGAGTTCCGGCTACCGTCGGAATCTGCAGCGAGCGATGCAATCCGAGGCAGGATTTCAGAACAAGTATCTTTAGGCGTTGAAGGTGCTTTGTAAGGCACACCATGGATCAGCATATCTAAGGCCATGCATGTTTAGCCACTGGATTGGGTATTGATCAATCCCACAATCCGCGGAATTTCCCTAGCGTGGTGGCAAAAGTTCTTTCTCCGCACATGAATTGGCACACTGCGGGAAGGGACAAAACATCACACCTCAAGTGTAGAATGACGAGGTTTCGTGTGCAGCGGACGTGTTCTTCCATTGGCGTTCTACCACGGAGACGCAACAGGAACTTCGACGTCATCGAGAGGTCAGTTCTGGGTATGTAGCGTGGTTGTGTAGACCGCAGTTTGAAGTGACATGAAATGACAGCAAAGGACTCTTGACTGACATGCTCCTAGTGACTAGTGGCATTGGCATAGCATTTGCCAGCCAGGTTTCGGCTTGCATACACATGCGGCGTCTTCGAAAGAAGTGGGCTTTTGACAGGCTACGGACTTGGCAGGACACTTTAGAATAAACACGTGCGGGCTGTTCGGGTTTCATTCACCCTTCCAAACGCTCACGCATTGTGGAATAATTAAGATGATGGACGATCAGGAAGAATGATTTGCAATAAGCTCAGGATATAATTGAAATGACTTTGGAACTTGAAGGGTCTCTTAGCTGGGGGAGCAAAACCAGGACGACATGTGCACACAGCAGGACCGCCGTGCTTAAAGCCGCTTTTGCCTCGAGGAGATCGGAAGAAGACTTTCTCACCATGACTGGATTGCTCAGCAGCATGTGCTTGAAAGATGGCGCCCTGTCATGATGGGACACATGGGAAATGGGTTCTTTGACAAACATGTTGGCGATGGGAAGTTGGGTTTCCCTGGAATGAGTATTTGGATATGGACATTGCCAGCTTCGGGCAAAAATTATTTCGTACTTCGCAGATGAAATCCGATCTGATGTTTTCCTGGATTGCACAGCAATGATGACAATAATAATGAACCCTGACTCTTCTTTGGGAGGGTTACCCCCAAAACAGTCATAAATTACCATAAAGATCGGTACCCAGCGACCATCTAGTAAATTTGTGTAAATTTGGGCTCTAGTAGGTTTAGCTTGAGACCGCTGTTTTTGTTTGTCTTGCTTTGTTCAATCGATTCTGACAGATTCAAATCATTTTTGTGTTCTCAGAAAGTCACATTGGACGCAAGGCGGACAGTGACGCGTCTTCGGCGGCCGTTCCGCCTGCGGCTGATTTGGCTCGGCGATGCCTTGGATCTTTGGCTCGGCACAGGGACATGTGAGGGTCGTACCATGTCGTACCATGCCGTACCATGTCGCTTGCGTTTGATTCGCGCTAAAAAAGGGTGTTGCTGTGTTGATTGTATTTTTTTTTGTGATGTTTTGCAAGTGTAATACATTGTTTTTGGCCGTATCAGATTCCGTATCGGCTTGAAAATTTGCAACACACACACACACACTTCCAGATCTTCCAGCAGTTTGGTCCTTCTTGAAAATTGTTTGGGGTCAGGGCGTGCCAAGCTTTCCACAGGTTCGCCGAATGATGTTGAGGGCCTGGTCGCAATTGTCAGGCTGTCAGCGGGAGCAGTCGAATATAGAGTTTGAATGGGTTTGAGTGTGGTTCAAGTTTAAGTGGGAAAGTTTGGTGAGACTCCAATTTTGCTCAAGTCAGCCGGATCACCATGGTTCTTGATCTTCTTGGTAGCCAGGTCTTGAACAACGGCGGCGGCTTTTGCTGCACTTTTGCAAGGAACGCTGTGCGTCCAGTGTGTTGCGGCGTGCTGTCCACCGCTGGCGTGCCTTCAAGGATGCCAAGTTGGGATGCCAGGCGTCCCTGACCTACAAGGAGGAATCACAACGCAATGTGAGAATTGCGCCATGCCACACCAGACTTTTCAAATATTCAATAGAATCAATAGAATTCAGAATCCATCCTGTGAAGGGAAAGAGAGGCTTGGAGGTTGCGAAGCTTACTGAGACAGGTGGTATCAGAACAGTCGTGCGTTTAGAGCCTACCTAGCGATGGAAACTGTTCCAATATGTTGCAATGATTGCAGAGTGTTTTGCCACATTTTGCAACCCTATCCGCCCTATCTGTACTGTAGGAGTTGAACGCATTGAGCCTTCTGTCGCAGATGTGGCGGATGTGGATTTTTCTTGTGCGTCGTCATGGCGCTCTTTCCGCAGCTGCAACAACGGTTGTGAGACAGGTGTTGTGATCTGAGGGACTGTTGCATGGTGGATGGTGAAACAGACAAAGTGCATAGCCAAGTTTCGAGACAAGTTAGGACGTTTATCAGATTGTCACTGATTGTCACCGCTTAAGTAGATCGTGAAAAAAATGACATGTCCCCAATGCATATACACACCGGGGAGATGCATATGCGGTGTTTTATCAGCAGAACAGCGAAGACATGCAGTGTGTCCGCAAGATGTGGGGATGTGTCAAGAAATCTGTAGTACTGTACCATGTGTGTGTATGTGTGTGTGTGTGTGGTGGGGGTGGTGGGGGGGTGGTGGGGGGGTGTAATAATGCACACTGCCAAGAAAACTTGCCACTCATACAGCAAGCAATGAGGAGAACAAGCATTCGAAATCAGCATCGAAACTTAACATTGCTCCATTCCAAGACTTTATAAATGTACTGTTGCACTTACAAACAGAACTGTCTTCAAACTTCCGTTTTCGAATAAGATGTAGCAACATTTTTCCGCCAAATTTGACGGAGAAATATGTCTTCACAAAACACATGAACATGCACTATGAAGATCAAATGTGAACCTAAGACATCATTCCGTTGAAGCCATAAAATATTGAAAAAAACACTGCAAATACCAGTAAAAAAAACTCCTACCAAAAGGCTGCAGATAGAAATGTGCAAACTTCACTTTGATAAATTTCTGGGAAACCAACGAGAGTCTCGGCCAACGTATGCGGCAAACCCAACATGTTGTCACATTGTAAGAACTAACGAACACTATCTGACTTAGTCTTAATATGTCTTGATTAATATTCACCTGACCACTTCGGGTTTCGTATGGTTTCATCGTTTATGTTGCATGGGCTGGGCCTTGAACTGCGACGAGATGAATGTTGAGCAGCTACAATGACAATGTTCAACTGGCTTAGAGGCACGTCGCAGATTGCTGCATAGATGGCACAGTGGAGTACAGCATCAGAAGAGCTTGGTGCGGCTATTGTACCAGCACATGACAAGGTGGAGGGGTCTGGAAGTCTGGATATACTGCCGAATCGGCGCTTGGAAGCATCCTTGTAGGAAGGTGTCCAGGGCAGAGATTTGAAGTTTTGGTTGCTGTTAAAAATCGATTTGCATCCGTATTTACGAGTGTTTGTGGTATTAGTATTGTCAAGGTCTTGATGGCATGCACAGCATCCGTCCTTCGAATGCGCCTTTTTGGCCCTTTCAGGTGCATATCGTTGGCATTGCTTGGATGGTCGCTGTTTGCTGCCTACAAACTGCTACTTCGGAAGCGTTCCTCAGATCCAAGAATTTTGTGCGGACAATTTGCCCACACCTTTACATGTAATGCTAGAATCTGGCTATAGCCGGTCATCGAACTTTGCAAAAGTCCAGTGGAAAACGCTTCGGTATGCTTTGATGACTTTCCTGTAGTTTGTATAGTTCGACTGTCAACTTGTCAACAGTACGTTCGATTAGCATAGAGATAGCATAGATGCCGTTCGGTTTCCAATGTTGCCTAGTGCCCAGGTGCTGAAGATGCCCATCGCCGCCACAGAGTTCGTGAGGCAGCCAGCAGTTTGCTTCAATGGGCTGCTTGGGCTCGCAGGAGCTGAACGACACGCTTTCAAGTCACAATGATCAAAATTGATCACAACGACAAAGAGGTGCACAAGGCAAGGTCAATCAATTTCAATGCCCTTATTGGGTTGTAGTAGACTTGTTGAGAGATCTTGGTGTTGAGGAGTCGTGGAAACAAGCTGGCGTGGAAATGGATGGCCTCGAGAGGTTTTGGCAGCGTTCTCCGACGAGTCTTCAGCACCTGGACAGGGTTGAGGGTCGAATCCCGATGGATTTATATGGATATATATTTCATATTGATTCATATTCTAGTTCATATTTCAATATATTTACATATATTTACTTCATATGATTGATCCTCTTCACTACAAGGCCTGAAAACTCGAGTGGTGCAGCCGTGAGCAGTTGCGGCGCGCTTTGAACTTCGGCATTATATTACGGTAAAGAAGCATGCACCAAACAAATTGGCAAGTGCTTCACATTTACCGTACTCCTTTTTTTTTTTAATCCTTTTTTATTAAACCCTTTTCTACTTGAATCAATTGTAACGATTTTGTATCACTTCATTTCCACACTGATGGCCTAGTCCTAGCTCAGTTTCTGCATGTTCCTCGCCAGGAGACGCGCCACTGACATTGCAGCAGCACATCGCACAGCAGGGAAGACTTCGCTGCGGCAGTTGCTTCATCGCGCTTGGAGGTCTTGGCAGCTGGCGTGCCAGAAGCAGCAGGCGACTCGACGGGAGGCAGAATAGTGTGAGATGCGAGAGATGGCCTTTCCAATTGGAGCAAACATGTAACTACCATGCGTAAGTTTCTGCAAAATAAAGTGAAATAGGTGGCCAAGCAATCACAAACAAATGTATAGTATACAGTATACAGTATACACATGTAATTGAGTATACACATGTAATATCATGTGTATGTATGTGAGTGCGTGCGCAAGCGCCTGGAAGTGCAACTTAAATGTGACCGCTGAGGCCCTGCGGCTCCGGGCAGCAAAACTGCGGCAGAAGAGGACGGCAAGCGATAGCGATTCGGTCCAGGTGTAAAGCTCTGTGGAGAAATTTTGCCTTACCCAGTAACTGACCCACTTTCATCCACTTTACAAATCTTTCACATTTCTTTCACGATGCAGGACGGTGCGTGTCCTACTTCCCTGGAAACGGTTGACGGTTGGTGTACGACACTGCTGGGCTCAAAGTCGCGCTGCTCAACGAGCAGCTGTGAGCATGGCATTGCAGGAGAGGTTCGTTGGAGTAAGTCTAGACAAGAACACGAGGAACTGCGACTTTAACACAGCTTGATACATTTTAACATACAGCTTAATACATCTTAACACACCTTAATTAGTACATCTTAATACACGCGACATCTCACAACGTACTTAACAAATTCGGTGTTATCTCGGAACTGTGCAGCACACGTGCTCCGCAGCAGAGAATCGCCAATGCGCTACAGCTCATCAAAGCTCAGCTTGTTTGGAAGGAAAACCCGAGTACCTCCCGCATGATGTTCCTCGGTGTCAATTGATGGTTGAAGCCACGTGGGGTTGCCAGCTGCTCTTGACAAAATTCTCAAAACACACTGAGGGGATGGGAAACCTGGCACACCACGAAACATTTGATGTAAGCCATGTAAGCTGTGCCAGAGATAGTTGAAATGATGGCCGCCAGTCCAATTTTGCCCGCAAAGCCAAGGACATTGTACAGAGATCATTTGCTGGGAGCTATGCTTCGCGGGTGGTGTGATGAGACCTGTAGAAGTGGTTCCAGGACAAGGGGCTTATTGACCGTGCGGACGCATGGCTCCTAAACAGCGTTCTTTTTTTGGATCTTTGGATTTCAAAGAGCAGCCCCAGTCTTAATTTCTTTTAGCTGACACTGGAATGCCCAGCACCTTGACCTTCCTGAGGAAAAAGGCCATTGCAAGTGCAGTCCGGAAGTCTCTTCAACAGCGCTTTTGGTCTCGATGGCGGAAAGCTTCTGCATGGCGAGCGATCGAAGCAAACTTTCTTCAACGAGCCAGTCCCTCGCTGCACTCTCTGTGTGCGGAAGGTGTCAAGTCATTTTCCATGTATATACTCTGTATATACACATTGTATAGTATAGCGGGTTTTACTAGTGCCAGGGATTGCAAAAATCTGCCGCTTGTGCAGCAGATGGCTCATGTCCTGTGTGTTGCGTGGGAGTTGGCGGTGCTGTTTTTTTTTCTCATCGCTCCCTGTGATGCGGAACAGGCAAGGCCCGTCGTGGCCCGTGGCAGATGTGGACAGCCTGGCGAAGCTTCACACAAGTACGGCACGGCTGTGCCAAGCATGCAGAGGAGGCGAGCAAAGAAGTTGTGGAACGCAAAATCAAAATTGCCCGTCGGTGATGCAGACTATTGCAAGAATTGCTGGGAGGGTTTCAATTATGTGTTTTCACGTGAAGATATCAGCACAACTTCAGCACAACCCACAAAACGGCTGGGCTCAGGTTCGGCTACGGTGCCTCCGGTGGCGACTGCAGCGGCACTTGACGCGATGGCGACTGGCAGGTTGGAGTTGCTGGTGGCGTCAACGCAGCCAAAGTTGCGAGCAACTTTGTCTGCAGGGAAGCAACAGATTGCGCCGATGCTCAATTTCTATTTTTTGGGGAAAGTTTGCTCAGTGTGATCACTCCATTCCTGAGCAGATACGACAGATACGAGATGGGATATGCTAAGGATCCGTGGCCTTCTAGCTCGGTGGCGTCATGCAGTGATTTCCTCAAAAAAGCTGGAGGCTCGAACTGACTTTGCTGGAAATTCTTTTAGATTCTGTGCCTTACAGATGTGCCAGGGGATGCTTGCGCATCGTGCTGTTATGGAGCAAGGAAGTGGCTCGGTTGCAACACGAGGGAGCATCATGTATCTCCAGTCATAGAGCCACAAGGATAGAACTTTTCTGTGACCTTCCAGCAGGGGCTTGTGCTGGTAGCCATAGCAGAGAGCCCATGTTGGCTTGGAACCTGCTCGTAAGACACTTGCTTTAATATTGTATCATACCGATTTCGCAGAGCTGTCGCCTGAAAAGCTTATCTACGATTAATTTGCGGTTGCCGGGTTGACTCTTGGCTAGTTGTAAGTATTTTTGATCTGCTTTTGTAAGTTGGCTGGTTGATCTGCATTGTCTCACATCCTGTCAATTTTTTTCTTTCTTGGGCTCGGCCCCGGCCCTCTGGTTGTCGTCAGGACTTCTGCAAGCCATACTGAGTCAGTGGCATCGCGATGTTGGGAACCAGGCAGATGGGTTGTGAGATCCCAATGCAAAGTCAAAGGAACTAGCACTAGCAAATCCCAAACGGCACCATACCAAAAGGGAGAAACGATCTGAACTGCATACAGTGTCAGAGCACGGTGACTGAGTGCTCTAGTCACCGCACTGGAAAACGATGATTCTTGCTTTTTACTTTTTTTACTGTAACTTTTTCAGGTGTGAAGATCTGTAGTGATCTCAGTGATCTCTAGCAGATAGGGCCTCGAACATGTTACACGCAGGTCATGGCAAGAGCCATTCGGGAAAAGCGAAGGCACCTTTGGGCATCATTTCTTATGGCAGGGCAGGGGCACTCAGTGGATCGTTTTGCAGCGAAACTTGAGCTGAGAAGTTGATAGAAGTTGCAGATGTGCTGTCTGACAGCGACATACGAGGTGGCGAGAGGAGTGCCAAAGACTTCGCCTCCTCCGAGCTTCTCAGATGCAATCTGTCACAGAATTGACAGCGAACATTCAATGCACCGAAAGAGCCACGGACAGAAAGACACATGGACAGCTAACAACAAGAGATATAAATGCGTAGCCATCCGTGTGCGCTCGCGTGTACACATATACATATATATAAATTATATTCTCTCTCTCTCTCTCTATATATATAATATGTAATCTCACCTGCAAATCTTATCACACATATCATTACAGATACGTTTGGATTTCGATTTGTGTTTGCGTCTGCACCATGATAACCTTGTTGGTCCCCGAAGCAATGCAGGTCCCTGATGGCCAGGGTGCTTACAAGCAGGTGGTGAGATAGTATCATTTCAAATTTCAACGTTGTCCATCAGCAAATAAATCATCAGCAACATAGTAGGAACACCCACCAGCAACAAGCAGGTTTGAGTAGTGTCACGTTGTCCACCAGCAAATCAATCATCACCCACCAGCAACAAGCTGGTTTCAGTAGTGTCAAGGTGGCATGGCAGCCTTCAGGAAGGCGATGGGATGATACAGGGGTCTACCCCCATGGTGCTCTCACAGGCGTGCGACACGCAGCCGTTGCCTCAGTGGCTTCAAGAAGTGAGGCAACCAGGTGCTGCATCGCGTGTGTCAGGCCGGGCGTCGCCATGGCCGAGAACTCTTTCGAATGCTCAGTCGTCGCACTGCTCCCGGAGCTGCTCAGACCAAGACCGAGGAAGACTCTTGACGGCTGCGAGAGAGGCACGATCCTTCCTGGAGTGGGAGGATCAAGCCAATGCAGGTGCTGCGACACCGGCCAATGTAGGCGGTATGGTGCCCCGAGCTGGACGTGCTATGGCACCACCAACTTTGACAATTCCAACCGCATGGTGTCAGCAGGTGATGGAGATGGCAAATTGCGTCGTGAGCAAGATGGAGCAGTTGGCTGCAGGTCGGATCCGGAAAAAAAGTGCGCCAAGGCTGTGCCATGCTGCTTTATTATCTTTGTTGGTGCGCCGGAAGCAGAGCCAGCAGATCTGCAGGCCATAGTTTCAGCCTATAACGCATTGAGTTGTGGACCAATGTCTCGGGTGAGCAACAGTTTTGAAGCACTTCATCCAAGCACGAGTTGATCTCGAATACTGGCGGGAGCTGGTAGGGCCTGAAGTGGCGTCACCCTAGTCCGTCAGTGATCAGACTGGCAGGCACACCTATAGAGTGTTAGCTGCAGGAGCTGCAAAAGGAGAGGGAGATGGAGCAAAAGGAGATGGAGTTGGGGCGTTGGAGCCTGAGATGCTACAACTGGACTTTGAACGACTTGGAAATGGAGATGGCTGCAGCAAGCAGCCGGCACTTCAAGCTGAACATGAAATACATGAAAGACAGGTGCAGCCTCCAGTGGCGAAGGTGAAGACAGAAAGACCTTTAAAGACAGAAAGATGCAAAGCAGTGACGCCAGCTGTCGGGTCTGGTTCTAGTGCCTGCGGGAGGAGAGACACCGCACGTGGACCCCCACAGAGGTGCCATCTGCAGCACCTGAAGTTGCAGGATGATGAAACAGTTGCTGTGCTGCTGATTAAAAGTGAACACCCTGAGAATTTCCATCTGCTCGACACCGCTCTGTCACACGCTGATGCCCAAACACTGTGCGGTGCCGCGTCTTTTTGGCTAGGAGTGTTTCTTGACATTGCCGAGGTGCCAGCACAGCTGAACGAGATAGCGCCATCTGTGCCACGTTGGCGACTGCACAGTGGTCTCCCAGCAGATAGCTGGGAAGCCGAAGTCTTCTATGGGATCAAGGTGTAGCTGTGTTTTCAAGTCGAAAAATGAGGGCCACTGGAGGTTAGGGATTGGCCAGCCTACATTACATTGATGCTGAGGTGAAGTCTTTTGGTGTGGCAGAAGAGAAATGGATTCAGCTCATCCAAGATGTGACCAACAGGCACAAAGCCAGTGGCCAGACAAAATTTCTGTTGGTGAAGGACTGGCGTTGCACCCTCAAGTCCTTCATGACGCTTTTGGATGTGCAGGGCAAGTGTGCGGCTTGGAAGCTTGCCCAAGAGGCTTGCTGGGAAATAGACTTCGTCCTCATTATATATGTTTGCATATGTACATACTTGCATTCTTTTTACCGCATGGGTGTACGTCGCTTTGTTGTCTTGAAGAGTTTCTTTGATCAATGCAAATTTGCACTATTTGAGACCGGTCTAGCGCAGTCTGCTGTCCAAGCCCAGCTTTTTTCATAGTTCTTGCTTGAGCGACGTCGTCCGACTGGCGCGAGACGTCGGCCTGACGGAGGCAGCGTGTTTGTGTAACTCTGCGCCCTTCCATCACATCCTGGCTCTGGCCACTTTCTCATCCTGTGCCAAGTTGGACGCACCAGCTACGCCCAGTGAAAACAGGTTTGGATGTCAGTGGGGCACGCCTTGTGTTCAAGTGTCAAAAGCCTCGTTTCGGGGCATTGCTTGCCTGTGTCACGGTCAACCTGCAGAAGACGGTGGAGGAGGCCAGTCATTTTTCTTTTGGGATCCATTTCAAGCAGAATCGGCAGATGGGCATATCACATTCTTTGGGGGTGATTCACTTGCTTGGTGGAAAAGAGCTGCTGAAATTAGGAACGCCTGGCTTTCCAGACTCCATGCTGCCTCAAGGCAGGGTGTGGACTATGCCAGTGACTTTCCGGCCGGCGCGAAATTAATCACACCCCTGTATCGTGATAACCTCATCGGCGCGGCACGCCAATGTGATCGAGAACGCCTTCCATTCCTTATTCACTGAGCAACAAGTGGAAACGACCAATTTCAGAAACTAAGTAAAGGAATCACGAGAGAGGTGCGCTGCGGCAGCTTTTGCTCACATTGCTGATGCCATGTTGAACTATTCCAAGATGAATAGTTGCGAGCTGCAAGAACGTTACGCTCAATGAAGACGAAACCATCATTCTCAGACGTTCTCAGAGGCTGCGGGCAAGAGGCAAGACTAGGCATGAGTATAAGCCTCGTGCCGAATGTAGGCCTCTGTTGCCAACAATAATAAGCCATTTTGACCTGTGACCTTGGCAAATGCAGCATTTGAGGGCCACTTAGGCTTGTCACCTTGACAAACACTGCGGTGGCATCAGCACTCGAGGGCCATTTTGGCCTGTGACATCATTTGCTCAGTTTGCTTCAAGTTACCTTGTGGTGAGCGGCATTTTGAAGCTCAGACTTCCGTGATCCACTGCCACTCTTCCAGAAAAAAGAGAGCAGCTAGCGCATGGGATCACCTGGCATCCAACTGGAGGACCTTTGCGCAACATCATTGCCCAACTCGTGGTGCCACAGGGCGTCGTCGGCATAGGATCATCTTCAAGCCACCGGCTTGGTGAATCCGTGCGCCCAGGTCACACTCCGGTGCTTTCAGCAGCGTTGGCAGAAAAGAAGACGCGGCCCTGACCTCAGCAAGTATAAGGTTGAACACCTTTAGTGAACCACGTGAGCACTGAGAAGGACTGAGAAGTATGCGAAAAACATTTATGGGGAAAGAATGATGTACTGTAGTCTTACTGTATGTGTCTTATTCACACGATGTCACATGCCATGCGGGATCACACGCACACAGCCTTGTTCTGTATGCTTACGTTCGATTGCACCCGAGCCCAGCTACATGCCGAGACCGTGGCCTAAATGCTGCGATACCTTGCTTAGCTGCCTGGCGTTGGTGGACGCAGAAGATGAGTCGGAACAAGATAGCGACAAAGCTGTTGGCCAAGCCACTTGGTTGTAGAGAAAACCAAGGGCGACAACGGTGTGAAACTCGCCCGGCAAAAGCAGTAATCTGATGCAGAGTGAACAGAGTGGATGCAAATGACAGAAGTGAAAAGAGTCGGAGTCTGGTTTGATCCCTGTTGGAATGACAAGGGTGTCAAGAAGTTCCACGGCGATCCTGCATCAGTTTGTGACTTGGTAGCAGTGCAGACGCTTAGCTTGCATTGGGACCGTTGAGTCACCAAAGGGTCCTTGTCAACCCTCTCGATTTCTCTCGAACCTTGCAGGCCTTTGCAGCGTGGGCTTCTTTGGTGCAGAGGAGGCTTGTGCAGCACAGCGACCTGCGAGCAGTACTGGCCCAGCAAGCAGCTCGTACGGTGCTTAGACAGTGCTTATCGGCTTAGCTTTGCTGTGTCACTCTGTGATTGTGTGGGAGCACTGCTTTCTTGACTTTCATTGACTTGAGAATGGTTTAGAGTCAGAGTAATTCAGAGCTTCACCTCGCTGGATGTTTTGCGATTTCGTCTCTTGCCTAAGGTCTGCTGAAACGCTGCATCAGATCTTGGGGAGTGGTGATCAGTTTTGGGCGCAGAAACTTGACGAAAAGGAGTGAAGTCGGTGAAGTCTTGCTGAGTCTGCTTGGGCAAATTTGTCATATTCTTATCTATTCTTGCTGTCCTTGCTCGTCTATGATCAGCTTACAGATGTTGAGTCTCCAAGCATTCGAAGCATGATCTGAATCTGCCTGACATGTTGCCCGAAATTGAGCCCCGCAAATACTGAGGTTCAGCGAAAAACTTGCACCTTGGCTGCAAAAAGTTGGAGAGAGGAGAGAGTAGGAGGATGTAGGAGGTAAAAAGTCTTACGATTCCTATCGCTGGCTCATTGAGATTTGGACTTCAAGACTTCACTTCAAAATTTTGCATCACCTTGCAACCTTCGGTCCTTGTGCACCACCAACTACTAGAACTACTAGCAGCGACTACTAGCTATACACACACACACACGCATATAGATGTATATGTATACATGTGTATATATACACACATAGACATAGTACTAATATTTGCCATGTGCAATTTTTCATTCTTCAATTTGAGATTGTGCGTCTTAGCAGCATGTTTGGATATGCTTTGTCGCACGCGATCAGATAAAACCTCCAAGTCTAGAATCGAACTTGAGCCTTCTGCAGGCGCTCAGAACGAGCCATCGTGGCTTGGCGGCTTCTGCTACTAAATTTACAGGAGTACGCAGCATAGCGCTCAGCGATTTGCTGGCATGGCAGAGGAATTTTCCTTTTCTGCAGCCGCCTCCCATCTTGTTGCAGGAAGGAACACAGGACCCTCTTAGCCTTGTGGATCACTGCATTCGCCATCCCTGGCATGTAATCATTTTGCCAGAATTCGTTTCGCTCATCGATCAACTGGGGCATGGGTCGTGAAACGCAGGAGAAGTTGAGCCTAAAGCGCACCTGAAAATAGGGGTAAAAAAGCATTGAATGATTTGACCCACTATTCTGTCAGTATACTCTACTTTTGTGCTGAAGTTCTTGTTTCTCTCCGGCTCTCTCCGGCTTCAGCGATGGCTTCTATAGACAAAGCCTGCCTGTAGATGCTTCGTGTTCAGTGCTGGTGCCTTCATTGTGGAATTCACGCTGCACGCCCTGCCAGCCGTGGCAAGTTCATTTCCCGAGGATATCGGTGCTGTGTGCAACGTGGCGAAAAGATCGTCGGAATTGCCGCCTAACTTTTTGCGCTTTTTACTTCTCTCGTCCATTCTTGCGCATCGTCCTATCTTGGTAGCTATGCCGTGCTATGTCAACGATTCTGGAGGATTTGGACTCTGGTGACCACAATTCTTGGCATCCACACAGTAGATTCAATGAAGACCAGCTAGGTCATACTGGGCTCATTTTGCTTGGAAGCAGTTGATGCGCCAATCAAACAATTGCCTCAAAGCATCTCCATGATTGGACAGCTGCATTTTGCATGTTTCTTTTGAGATGGCTATTGAATTAGACATATTGGACTTGTTTGATTTGGTCGGTCACTTGATTTGTTTTGAACCTGCACCTTCCTGCTCATCGTTGCTTCGGTTCGAAGCGTTCGTGGCATGCTGCCACGTCTACCTTCTGAGCATTAGATGCTGGGCAGCAGTTGCTAGGGCTATTGCTGTCCTGGTCATAATGTGTCGGACACTTCTTCTCACCAAGCGGAATCTCATCCAGAAGGACGCACAAGGTGTTCAGCACTGCAAGAGATGCGTCGAGATCGGGACGCATTCTGTACCAAGCCTTTGCCATTTTCTAGACGAGTCGAACTAGACTTGGTCGGAAGAGAAACTTCTGGGGTCCTTGTTTCAGCAAGGATGCCAAAAAAGGCCGACAAGTCTGGTGCTACTTCGCATCCTGGCTTCTTGTTTGCACATCGAAGCTTTGCAACTTGACCGTTCCCTGTGCAAGCTTCACAGTTCCTACACAACAGCAAAGTTGGTGGTTTCAAGTGATGCCTTAGCATGAAGACGCCTTGGGCTATTGCCCACAATGCTCTCACATCGACTAGCCTAATTACTGCCTGACTTAGCTACCTGACCTGGCTAGATTCTTGCAAGTGTATGCCCATGATTTCCGATGGACGAGAGCACTCTCCTGCACACCTGCCCCAGGATGTACTAGCTTTGCGTTCATCACATACTATCCAGAACCTATGGTAATACTGCAATACATAAGTGAGACATAGTAGCCGGGGCAAAGATAGCATATGAATGTATATGATAGATTATGATAGCATGATATAGCATGTGTTGCACCAGGCAGATTGATGGAGCTGGGACTGGGTGAAGTTATCAAGGCTATGAAGAGCGACTGCGGAACGCGCCTGGACTGGCAGAGGTGCTGGTCATCCTCAAGGAGGCTTCGGCCACAAAGAGCCGGGGGGCCTCAAACCAATTCGTGCCCGAAACCTGTGTGCACTGTGGTTATATAAGTTAAATACTGTGGTTAGTATCCATAGATATATTTAGATATGCTGACGTGTTCTCCGAAGTCATCTTCGAAGTCATCTCGTCAACGGTCGTTCCTGGTCGTTCCTTCTTTGTTTGGTGATCTGTGCTGCGAAGCTGATGCAGTGAGGTGAACAGTCTAGAAGCTTCTTCTTTCAGGCACTCAGTGTGCTAGCTCAAAAGGCTTGGTTCGCAGCTCGCTGTGCCTGTTCTCGTGGTCCACCAGCTTTGCTGGCACTCTTCCCACTCGGACAGCCAACTTTGATGCATATCTTCTATCTCCTTGTTTCGTGGATTGGATTTGGCTTCTGTATATTGCAGATCTGGGAGTCCAACCATCAGACTCCAAGTGTGAAATCTAAGAGACACTTCCAAGCTACGCTAGGCGGCTGCGACAAGTGCAGCCAGTGCAGACTGCAAAGTGGCAGCTGTCCAACAAGGAGAATGGCTCTTGGAGTTACTTTCCCAGTGCTTTTTCAGCCAGGAAACCTGCAGTGAACGTTTGCTCTGCACTTGCTGTGCACTGTACTGAGGTCTTGCTCCAAGTTGGATGGCGGCAAACCGCAGGCAGCTGACGTTTTTTTGACTTTGCGAAATGGGCGACATGTGGCTTGGGATGTTTGGGATGGCTTCGGTATCTCACATATGTATACATACTTCATCTAAACTTGAACATCAGGTTTACAAGCTGTGCCAGCTATGCGGACTGGTTCTTGGTTTGGTTGGCTTTGAAGTGGTAGGAAAATTGGGAAGGGTGGTCGGAAGGTTGCAGCTTGCAAGATTGTTGGCATTCCTGTCTCACAGGAGAGCGCGGTGACTTCGATGGTGCGGGTTTGCTGTGCTTGTGGAGCTCAAGACAAAGCGCTGAAGTTGGTTGCAGAAGCTCAGGTGCCTGCCCCAGCGTGCCCGGCTCCCTGGGATTGCAAAAAGGGGCAGGGCAGATGGAGTTGGGTCACTCCATGTCACTCCCTTCTTTGGTGCACCTTGGCAGGCTAAGGGCGTCAAGCCGCGCTTGCGAACCCTTTCCGCAGTGCTCCTCCAGGCACAACTCTTGGAATAAAACGGCGATCACTAAGAGTATTGCACTTTGGAGTTGCTGGGGCCATAGCCATCATGATTATCATTATGGTGATCGGGAGAAGCACAAGCAAAGACAATCACCATGTGCTGTGTAGCTGTAGCTGCAGGTGCGATAGAAAACGGAAAGATCGGAAAGGGGGGGCAGCCGGGGCAGCCTTTGCCCAGGCCTCTGAAGCAGGTGACCATGGTCTCTGTGAGAATGTCTGGGCGCAGCTGCCGAGCCTGGGACTGGAGCCACAAGACTCTGAGTGGGGAGCCTCAGCAAATCGTCCAGTGGTCCATGCCATACGGCTATCTTGAGCTGGTAGTTGAAGGGGTGGAGTCAGATAGAGGTGGATGCTTATAGACTTATAGAATCTTATAGATCATGTAGGGTGTTTCAGAAGCGAGGTACCTCTCTGTTTTGGGGTCGGATGATTTGGGTAGCTGACGCCAGAGGTTTAAGAGAGAGGCGGATGGTGGGACTTGGGATGTCGGATCGCCAGTCGCCAGCAGACATTTTGTGAGATGGCCTGTGCAGGTTTGCCATAATGCTGCGAACATTCCGTGGAGAACCGAAGCGCTTCCTCCTCAGAAGGATTATCGCATCCTTGCCATCCCAGTTTTCACATGTTCTCCTAGGCATTCCCGCATCCCACACGTTTGCATCATCTCACATGTGGATGTGAGGTCAGTATGCTTTGCTACGGCAGCTGATTGAAGAGCTGCCAATGCCATCAGATCCACCGCTGATCGAAGAGATAGGTCGCGTCTTTGGTGTTGAAGGCCGCATCCGGCCAAGCAGCCTGTGCATTGCGGTCTGCGAGTGTGTTAGCCGGAAAGATGATACATACAGACTCTGCAAGGACTCTGAAGATTGCAATTTCATCAAAAAACCTGAGATTTATTCAAGAGATCACTCTTGCAGCAATGTTGTGGGCTGATTCCAGTCTCCAGCCCAAAGTTGTGTCCTCGGCATTTGATGTGATGGTGGATAGCTGTGGCTGTGGCGAGGCGTCACAGCGCTACGGGCCCGAGATCCTCCAAAGGCTCCAGGGCGAGAAGAGGATGGTGGTTGTTCCTGGGCTGCAGCGGCTGCAGGTTGGAGATGAGAGGCAAAGTTTCAGCTTGTCATAGCCGTCATAGCCACGTTTTGAACATTTTTGAACATGTCTTTGCTAAAGGATCCATACAGACACCTGTATAGATCCATATAGGTTCCTCTCCGATCCTTTGAAGATGCCTTCCACAGGCTTTCCCGTTTTTGCTGCTCACTAGTGCTGAGCCAGGTTGGTATGTCGGTTGGACAACGCTGAGTGAGGAGGGCACTTGCGCTCTGAGCGGCCGCAGCCTACAAGCTCTTGATGTTACCTCTGAGGCCGGAGACCAGCAGACTCAGTAAACGTCATACGGGACTTACGGGACGGACATCCGCTTCCACCAAATATGCCTCGCAAGTCATAAACAAAGGGTTGAGAGAGACGCGAGGTTGGCTTGTGCAGGGTACTCATTTTTTGATCTTTTTTGTCAAAACACATCTTGAGTGTTTCTCACTATTTCTCACGAACACTTTTTGAACCATGGTCCATTGGTCCAATGCTATGGCAGCTATGGTTACTGTATGTTTCTTGATCCACATTGTTCCCAGATCTCGGATGATCTCAGACATCCTTGGGAGTGCGATTGCAAGCACAATCTAAGGGAGTTCCTGGTTTTAAGATGTTTTAAGGATGTTCAAAGGATCTCAGCAAATCTTTCCAGGCTGACATTCCGTTCCGTAGCAGTGTAATCGGTGTAATCAAAATGTCATCCGAAGATTTGAGATGAGTGTGACTTGCTAACTTGTGCGGACTATTACTCAGAATTACTCAAACACCCCTCAAATAGCCAGTTTTTTGAACAAAAGGTTGGCTGCAACATTAACATCGCAAGGAAATTCGGCACAGGCATGGCCGTGCACTTCTGCAGCGTCTCGCTTTGGGCCCTAACGTTCGAGCTTCAAGCACGGAAGGATGGTAAACAAAGCCCCAAAAACGGAGCAGCAAACTGATCTTCATTCCCATAAAGACCAGCAGCCAGATGGTATCATCGTAACCAGAAGTTTAGGTGATGCTCCCATATATGCCACAGGCATTGAAGTCAGTGGGATAGGATGGGGGCAAAATGTGGGCCGCCTTGAACCTCATGAGTCGACTCATGAGTTTTTTTTGGGAAGTTTTCCTTAGTTCCCCTTCGATGCAGAGACATAAGACAGAGGGCATCATAGGATCATTGAATTGATGTAGGAAACGCATAGCCAGTGCAGGCAAAACGCGGAGCAACCCACTAGAGTCACTAGAGCTGGGCTGTCCAGCTGTTCGGCCCCATGAGCACATGGCGCAACATCCTGACTTCCCAAATGATCCCAGACCTGTCGGAATCGTCCTGTGGTCCTCATGTTCCGTCCGGTGACGACTCAGCTGGCAGTTCAGGCAGTTCAGCATCCAGCAGTGCTCGAGAGCTTTTAGAGGCGAAGTCCTGCATTGCAGCCATCGACATGGACTGCTTCTATGCTCAGTGCGAGGAACTTCGACGACCTGAGCTAAAGGGAAAACCCGTCGGCGTACAGCAGAAAATGTTGGTGATCACTTCCAACTACGCTGCTCGTGCCTTTGGCATCAAAAAAGGCGATTCTCTACAACTGGTCCGGGAGAAATGCCCGGAGATTACAATTTGCAACGGCGAGGATTTGACCTTCTATGGGCAGGTCTCTCAGCAAGTGTTTGATGTTGCCTCGCGCTTTAGCTCCAAAGTAGAAAAGCTGGGCCTTGATGAAGTTTTTGTGGATGTAACTGAGCAAGTGGACGAGCGTTTGGGGGCAATGGCCGATGAAAACATCCAGGTGCAGGGAGTTGTGTACCCAGAGGCTGATGAAGCTGATACATCGCGTGTCAACTTCAGCTGCTCGGAGATTCAGTGTTGGAAGCGTTTGAGTGTTGCAGCCTCAATATGCCACGACATCCGCCAAGCCATCCAAAGTGAAGTTGGATTGACATCATCAGCGGGTGTGAGTGTATCCAAGTTGCTGGCAAAGCTGGTAGCATCTTGGAAAAAACCAGCTAAACAGACCATTTTTGTACCAACTGTTTCTCGACTTAGCAGCTTATTACCAGACTCTCTGGCTATACAAAAAATCCCTGGGATTGGTTTTTCGTCAACCCAGCGTTGCAACGCGCTGGATATTCATACCATTCGCGATTTGATTTGGGCCGCGGAATCCAGCATTACAGATCCCAACCACCCCTTATTGACTGCCTTTGATCCCAACACCATCAAGACCATGCGTTTGCTGTGCCTGGGCATAGACAAGGCCTCCGTAAAGGCGTCTGGGGCTCCAAAAAGCTGTTCAGCGGAAGACTCTTTCTGGCAAAATCCTTTGTGTGACACCACCGGCGTCAAGACATCTTTGGAGCTGCTTGCAAAGAAGCTTTTGTCGAAAGTCCGCAGCGTAGAGCAGAGCTTTGGCTTCCGGCCAGTGCCCACTTTGTCCCTGACCTTGAGACACGCAGGAAGAGACGCTGAGCCACGCAGGGAGCGTCGACAAATGCAGCTTGGATCCTTCAAAGTTGGAAATCCAAATTGCAAGGGAAACAGCTCGGGAAACATCTCAAACCCCAAGGGCGATCCTTTGCCAACTACGGAGGGTGAGATGAAGAATGGCAAAGATGCAGCAGAGACCCTGTCTGTGAACGACCAGCTTCTATCCCAACAACTGGCAGAACGTGCTTTCGGCCTTTTCCACAAGCTGGTCCCAAATGAACCGTTCTCTCTTCACATCTTAAACATCCAGGTAGGCTTCTCGGAGACTGTCCGAGGTCAACAAAGCTTGAGCTTCAAGGCGCAGCCACAGCTGCGACAGCACGAGGTCTCTGGCCAGGTTACCCCAGCGGCACCGCCAGCTGGGCTGGCTCCGGTGGTAGACCTGGAGAGGGAGGAAAGGCACGGCGGGCAAGGCCCAGTCGGCTCAGCACCCGAGACGCTTGAGTCGTGCGAGGCATTCGAGACTTCACTGGGAAGCTTGGTGGCGATGGGTTTCCAGGTAGATCGAGCCAAAAGAGCACTGCAGAGCAGCAGATCTGTGACTGGAGCCATCGAGGAATTGTTGAAGAGACCGCGGACACAGCTGCAGTCTGTGGAGCTCGTGGAGCTCGATTGAGAAAAGAGGGGGCGGCTATGGCGGCTATGTGCATAATATTTTCCCAATTTTAGACAGACGATGTGATGTAGCCTGCCATTGGAGTATCGGTATTATCAGTCCCGTGCTCTAGATGTTGCTCCAAGTGAGCAAATCCTCCAAGATGACTAAGATGACTACTTTTGTAAAGCTTGTCAGAGACATGCACAGATTCTGGAGTTACGTATATGCTGCATTAAAATATGCCTTACCTGACCAAGAATTGTTGTCGCAAATGGAACACCGTAGAACAAGTTTGAGTTTGCGACCTTTGACCTGTTTTCATTGATTTGCCTGCAACGCGGTTGATGATTCACGATTATTCTTGAAGGAGTTGAGATTTTTTAAAGCTCACATTGTGGGGAGCGTTGTGAAGGAAGAGGCCTTGCTGGAGCGGATGGTCGCACGCCTGGCAGTGGATGTCCGGAACTCTGGTGGCCTGGTCAAAGAATTCGCCTCTAGTTGGGCCTCATGTGGTCGGAGATGAAGTGTTAAAGTCTAAGTCTAAAACATCCAAAAGCCTTAGTCGTTTCGGGGTCAAGAAAACACATCGAGGGAATGGAGTCGGACTTTCCGGTGCTTTTGGGCTTGTGGTATGTTTCATGAATCAACAAACACAGGTAACTCCTGCTTGGCGCCCCAACTTTTTCTTTTGCCTAGCCTGCTCGGATCTGCCCGGCTTTGCTCTGGATTTGGAGTCGTTTCACTTCTGCATTTCCATGCGTTGCATCGCAAAGACAATTTGAGAGCTTATGTGCCGCCGCACTTCCTAAGCGAATGCACAGGGCACAGGACAAGAAAAGAACAGAACATCGCCCGAGGCAAGCCCTTTCGGCGCTTCAAAAAGTGGCTGGAGGAACAACCTCCTTACGACATCGTTATAGATGGCGCAAATGTGACCAGACTGAAGGTGGTGATTGAAGGGTTTTGAAGGTTATTTCCAGAGTGAACCTGGTAATTCCTTGGGATAGAAAAATGTTTCTAAGCTTGATGCCATGATGATTGCTGCCTTGTTTTACCTTATTTTGCTAGGAATTGTGATCTTCAGTGAGTCAACGCAAATTTGCGCAAGGATGGATTGCTGTCCTGTCTTGTCTCGTTTGCTCCTAGTGTCGCAGAGCCGCTTCAGAGTGACTTCATCCTCTGACTTTTAGCGCTTTTAGGTTGGTTTCAACAACCAGAACCGCGAGGGTGGCCTGCACCTAGGCTCTTGTTTTGCCGTTGTGGAAGCTACATCAAGCTACTGCAAGTGAAAGACGCAGAAGAATGCAGAAGAAAGGAAAAGAAAAGGCCTTTGTAGGGTTGAGGGAGGTCACACTCTCCTCCCGCTTGGCTAAGGTTTCAGTACAGCCAGATCGATGCGGTCATAGACAAACTCCGAGAAAACGGTAGCCGAGTCCTGCTCGTGTTGCATCCGAAGTGGTTGCGCGAGGATGCTGATCGGACAGTGATAAAGAGGAAGAAACGAAAACTCGAAGCTTGGTGATGCACAGATGTAGGGCATCCGAACTGTTTTCGAAATGTACACATCTGGCATCATCTGGCAATATAGTAATGGGTGGTGCTCTGTTGTCACAAGTCCCTACTGTAATTATACTGGTATGTGGCACGTTTTGGCACTGTGTGATCGTCGTCCGACAGAGAAGCCGTGGCATTTTAGATGCAGTCATGAGGACCAGATAAACATTGAGGGTGCCATGGGCTCCTCCGATGATTCTGCCGAGGAGCAGGAGTGATATGCATAAGCATCGCTGGGGCTCCCGAACAGATTGCAAGAGAGACTCTCTCAAAATCACAAGTATCAAATAGAATCAGATCGAAATATTGACCAAAGTCCCGTCATAAATCGCAATAATATCAAGTCAACGAACGCACAAAAGACTAGTGAGTAGACCAGTGCACAAGGCCATGCCACGCACTGACCGCCGAACATTTTGATTTTTGAAGCCCTGCTGGGCCCTGCCGGATGGAGAGCTCGTTGAGAGCTCGTTGTCTACCGTGGTTTGGTCATGGCTAGAGCCTGGGACTTGACTTGTCTCGTAGTGAATGCAGGAGGGCGAGCCAGAGATTCAGTATCCTTTTGATCCCAGGCTGCAAGAAGTGGTTGTGGGCTGGGTGTAGCTGGACCTTTACAAACTTGACATGTCCGAAATGTGCGCACACAAACGTGTTCAATTGTTTTATATATATGATTCGGTCTACATACACAACCTTGTTCATCTTTGTTCCACTTTATTCCCCAAACAGTGTGTCCACACTGAGGGGTTCTTACGGTAGTAGTAAAGGCCTGGTGTTGTCAGGGTGCTCCATTTGGTCGCCAGCTTTTTTCCTGTAAATTCTCGCATAAAGTGGCTCTTGTTGAATGTCCATGTGCGTTTCGATTGCGCAGGCTCGCACAAAGTGGTGGTCGAGGATTTTGCTTGCTTCTGGGGCGCGGCATTTTTCCTGTAAATTCTCGCGTGAAAGAAAGTTCGCTTCCGAGGTGTTGAGGTCTGAATTGCCGTTTTGCGTGGCAGGCGCAGGACATCGGATGCTTTTTCAGCAACTTGCTATTCTAAAACGTTGGCAGGCGTGGGTCGAAATGAGAGGCGCTTTCGGAGATCTTTTTTGTGGCAAGCGCAGTATTTGGTGAACTCGGACGACGTTTTGAAAGGGTCGAACGTCGCGTTTTTTGAAACTCTCGTCGAATTCGATTTTGGAGCTGATGATGATTTCGGGTGGCAGGCGCAGTACTTCGATGACCTCGGGCTCAGCAGGCGCAGTACTTCGTAGACCTCGACAAAACGGTGGCTGAGACCCAGGTAAAATATTTTCGACATTTTCAATGTTCATTTATCGTGGTGCGCGCAATGTTTTGTGAAAATCTAACATGTGCTCGCGCAACCTTCTCGTCACTTTGTGCGCGTCAGGTCGCTCCCGCTGTGGCGCGGTCAAATTTTGCAACTTCAGATGCGACCCTTTCGCACGAAATGGAAGTCAAGCGGTAAAAACTTGTATAAAATTGCGGTTTTGCAACTTCAGATGCAACCCTCTCGCACGAAGTGGAGGTCGAACGGCAAAAACTGGTGTAAAAGTGCGATTTCGCAACTTCAGATGCAACCCTTTCACACGAAATGCAGGTCGAACGGCAAAAACGGGTGCGATTTTGCAACTTCAGATCAAACCCTTTCGCATGAAATGGAGGTCGAACGGCAAAAAACGGTGTAAAATTGCGATTTGGGAGCGTCTCTGTGTAAAAGCTTCTGTGTGTAAGAAGCTTCTGTGCGTAAAAGCTCCTCTGTGTAAAGACTTCTCTGTCTGTGCAAAAGCTTCAATGTGAAAACGGGTCTTTGCGTAAAAACTTTTTCCGCGCAAAGACTGCTTTGCGTAAAGATTTCTCTGTGTAAAAAAATCCTCTGTCTAAAGACTTCTCTTTGTAAAGGCTTTTTCTGTGTAAAAGCTTCTGTGTGTAAAGACTTCTCTGCGTGTAAAAGCATCTGTGTAAACGCGTCTGTGTGTAAAAACTCTTCTGTGTAAAGACTTCTCTGTTGACACCTCTGTGTGTAAACTCCTCTGTGTAAGAACTTCTATGTGTAAAGACTTCTGTGTGTACAAGCTTCTGCGCAGAGATCTTGCCGCCGAGACCTCTTATATAGAGATCTTGTACAGAGAGCTCTTTTAGAGATTTTGTACAGAGATCTTCGAGAGACGTCTTGTAGAGATCTTGCACAGAGACATTGCATAGAGATCTGTTGGGATCTTGCCAAGAGAGCTATAGAGAGCTTGTGCAGAGACCTCTGAAACAGATCTTGCAAAAAAGACTTCATATAGGGAGCTTGTACAGCACAGAGAGGTTGCCAAGAGTCCCTTACAGAGATCTTGCCAAGAGATCTCCTATAGACAGCTTCTACAGAGATCTCACAAAGAGATCTTGCCGAGAGATCTCTTAGAGAGATCTTGTAAAGAGATCTTGCCAGGACACCTTTTATAAAGATCTTGCGCAGAGACATTGCATTGAAATGTGTTGCAGACATCTTGCCAAGAGGTCTCTTACATAGATCTTGCCAAGAGAGCTGTTTTAGAGAGCTTGCACAGAGATCTGATCAAGAGATCTTGCCAAGAGACGTCCCGTAGGGAGCGTGTACAAGATCTTGCCAAGAACCTGAACCTTAGAGATTTGCAAAGCGATCTTGCCAAGAGGTCTCTCTTACAGAGATCTTGCCAGGACACCTCTTGTGGAGATCTTGTACACAGACATGATGAAGAGAGCAGAGATCTTATTCTCATCATCCTCAGCATCATCATCATCAACATCATCATCAACATCATCATCGTCGTCATCATCATCATCATCACCAGCATCATCATCATCATCATCATCATCATCATCATCATCATCATCATCATCATCATCATCATGATCATCATCATCATCATGATCATCATCATCATCATGATCATCATCATCATCATCATCATCATCATCATCATCATCACCAGCATCACCATCATCATCATCACCATCATCACCATCATCATCATCATCACCATCATCATCATCATCATCATCATCACCATCATCACCATCATCATCATCATCATCACCATCATCATCATCATCATCATCATCACCATCATCACCATCATCATCATCATCATCATCATCATCATCATCATCATCATCATCATCATCGCCAACCTCAACATTATGATACGTTATCCTCACACCCTCACATTGTTTGGGGTCTCTTGCAGGACAATTCTATTTTGATCTATTTTGCCAAATGCACACCCATTCCGCGTTTCCTAGAAGCATCCCTTCACTGACGATGCTCCATCGTAGATTGGGTGTTGACTCGCTGCATGGTTTTCCAATGTTTTCCAAGGATCCAATCACAGAGGCAGAGCGCGAGGCGCAAGAAGGTACGCCATTGGCCTTCATCCGGAAATGGAAGGACTCGGGGGGGCCCCTTTCTGCGTTGAATCCATACCTGTTTCATATTGTTTCATGGCAATTCCATCTTCTCGCACGTGAGTTGCACTGATCATGATCTTTCATGATCTTTCCATTTTTGATCGTTTTTGGATAATTTGGTTTGCAGGTCAAATGTGTAGGCTTTTGAGAGTTTAGAAGGTGCACCATGCAGCACTCTGCAAGGAGACTGAGTGCTTAGTGCGTGTGCCTGCGAAGGATTGTGACTCGGACCGTTGGACTGCAAGGGATGGTTGGGGAAAGTGGACAGGGACAGACCTCCAGGCTTTCAACCGCATTGGTGCTTGGTTTGGGCTTAGTCTGCGCGGCAACTGAAATGTGAACTTTTAATGAAAAGGCAAGACTTCCAAGGGGAACTGTGTGGATCTCTGTTGCTTGACTTCAAGCCTTCCAGGTGATGATTGGTACTGGCTCTTTGCGGCGCTCTCGTCTGCGAGACGGGGCGCTCGTCATGTCCAAGTAGCTCCTTGGCTTGGAAGTGACCTTGGACTTGCCGATTAGGATTTCCCTGTTTTCCCGGCTTATTGCTTCGTGAGCCAGTCATGGCAGCCAGTCTCTTCACTTCAAGTGCAAGTGGCTAAATGCTATTTGCCAGCCATTTGTCCTGTGGCCCTATTGGAACCTATTGGATGCATTAGCGATTTGCAAGTGAAGCGATGTCAGTTTCTCCAGTTCTCCAGACATTGGACACTGCTGCCATTTCAATTGTCTACGTCAACCGCATGACGATGTGGGATTCAGCACACGCGTTTCCAAAGCTGATGCTTGAAAGGCTTTTCGTTAGTGCACTGGAGTTCACCTGTCACCTTCTGTGAGCAGCAAAGGTCAGCAATGATCACATGAGAGATCACCACTGGCGAATGGTTGGCTTCCTGGCTGCATGTCATATTTAGATTGGTGCCACTACCACAGTATTTTCTGACCTTCGATTCAATATCGTTGGAACTGAGGCAATCGAGCATTTCTGAAATGGCAAGGACGACATATGACCAGGGTCAGCATTTGGTCCGAAACGTCAGATGTCGAGAATCTTGGCGTTGCATGTTGAATGTTGTTGCGCGCTGCCCTTGACACTCCTGTCATGTGCTAGAGTACGTGATGTCTTATTTTTTGGAGTTTCTTTCTGCATTTGTTTGTTCTCAGGAATTGCAAGGTGACGCTAACACCACCGGACCTGTACTCCATGCAAGCGCAGGCCAACTACTGCTCTTCCGGGTACATGTTGCAGTTGAGTTTGGGACCTCCATGAGGAAATTGCAGAATGTGGTGCCATCAAATGATCAAACACATTTCAGTGCATGTTCAGCTTGCCAATGCTCCTCTCCAACTTCTCTCCGTGTCTCTGTTTCTGGCTCCGTCTCTCTCTCTCTCTCTCTCTCTCGCATTTCTCTCCCTTTCTCCCTTTCTCTGCAGTCACAGTGTTAGTAGATGTGAGTAGGGATATCCAAGGTGTTGGCTAGATGTCATCAGCATCTGACGAGCAATCTTCTGACTCGACAGGTTTCTGATGATGCCTGTGCGTGGCACTTTCCAGTGCCCTTCGTACCTAGCCGAGCGCAGCAACTCTCCAGCGGGCGGCCGCTACCACGAAAGGCGCAGATCCTGGTGAATGCTGTCGATTTGCCAGCTGAAGGTGTTTGTGATGTGCCACAGCATTGTGGCAGAAGTATGGGCTTGTCAGCAGCTTTAGCGCCACCATAGGATACATCTTAGCTAGCAGTTTTGCCCAGTCAAATGTCCTGCATGTGAAGGAGATTGAATCTGCGGAGTGTCATTGGTTAGCTGCATGGCGGCAAGCCAGCTGACGCCTAGACGCAAAGGTTTCACTCAGTTATGCCCCCAACCCCATGAAAGCCGGAAGCTTAAGGCAATCTGTGGACTGCGTTTTAACTTCTGAACTTATCAGGCAGCAAGAATCTGGGATGAGAAAGATGCTTCTATGTAACTGAAAGAACACTGTTTTCAAGGCCATGTTCTGCATTTTGCCAATCAGCTTTTCTGTACAGTAGCATCGCGGCAGCAAAAGGCCACCTATGCTGATGATTCGATGTTCTATTGCATGGCAGGTTGGCCGACTTGACCGGTTGAAGTGGTGCGCCATGCCCGGCCGTGCTTACTTTGTTGTGGGACAGTGCTTGGCTCAAGCACATGCCTTGGGTCACCGCACTGTCTAGTTGAGCCAATGCGGCAAGTGCCAAGAGGGACTGTAATGGCGACCGTGCTGCGGAGGAAGTTAACTTTTTGGGCGTTTTTGCTGTTGGCAGTCAATGCCATCCGTTGTGATGAAGAAACATTGCTGCACCAGAGGTGGGCCCGGTGGGCCCGGTTGGGCTCTCTGGTTCCTTTTTGTGATTCGAGAAACGCTGTGAACTAATTGCAAACAAACGTAAGGTGGAAAAGGTTGCTGAATTTGCAAAGAATCCCACAGCCCCATCTGCCAGGCTGCGAGGGGAACGAAACCGTAAGAGTTTGAACCCTCTGGAGCTAGAGCTGTCTGACGGTAAACTCGACTTCCTGGCTGAAGACGATGCACCCTACACAGCGCAGGAGGCCGGTGGTTTAAGTTTTTAAATAAATGCCAAGCACTGAGCAGCTTGAGGATGCTTGAGGAGTATGAATCAGTATGAAGATAAAGGTCAGGCCCAGAATCTGACAGCGTGTGGGCAACTGCTATTAGACTTTTGGATGACTGATTGGTGACCATTTATCGACTGTCAACTGACCCAGGCACTGAAGGGTTGTTGCATGTTTTTGCTGGGAGCCTTCTGATCCAGTAGGGACGCATCACAGTGCCTTTTCTTCATCAGGTTGGATGCATTGCTGCCAACATGGCCAGCAACATGTTCCGGAATGGCACAGTGATTGCTGCGCCTGCGAAGGCCTTGGGTGTTGAAATACTGTTGAAACAGAACTTAGCTAAAGCCACTCCGTCATGGTGACAAGGCAAGCTGACGTCCTAGTTTTGGATCTGTGGGCTCTTTCAGTTTCCACATGATAAGTACAAGCGCCGCATTTGGCGTAGAGCACGCGGATGTACATGGACAGGTTGATAGGCAACCCAACGAGTCATGTTGCGAGGTATCCTCCAATCACAGCAACGACTACTACTTCATGTGGCAGCGGGATGCTGCCATGTCGATGCGATCGCTGCTGCGTGTCATTGTGGATGCACCTGGTGAAACCTTTGCTTCTGCCATGAGCAACTTGGCGTGATTGAAATGTGTTCCATGTGTTCCAAACTTAAGGTCTTACGGTAAGTCTTACGGATTTTACAACTTGGAACACATTGGGGCGCGTGGGAGTGGGGAGATTTGACTGAGGCAACAGGACCTCGGCGATCAGGAATCAGTTCATGTCCTACACGCTTTTGTTGCCACAGCTTTGGAACCAGTCAGATCCGAACACTTTGTGTCCTCCTTGGTACAAGGAGGGACGCCGGATGGGTTCAGATGCTGATGTCAGCTGGTCAGCTGCTAGTAGCCGTGGTTCTGCACAGTGGTATTTTGCGAGATTGACAGTAACTTGATTTGTAGTCACATAATGTCACATATGAAATTTGAAGATCTTCACATGCACCAGCTCCAGGAGACACCTGGTTGGTGCGTTCCAATGGGAGAGCCCAAGTACTTCGTGAATGGTTCCGTGTACAATAAATCTTGGGGCCGACCTCAGAGCCTTTGTGCAAGCAGTGATGCAACACAAGTTGGAAACAACCTTTGTTTTGAATAGCATGCAGATTGGCTGGCAGAAACAGACGAGCAGTCAGCAGTGTTATCAAGTCCTGCGTAGGTTTTTCTTGTGTGTGTCTAGCTCTGGGCAATCTGGGAACAGTTTCCATTTATCGTGACTTTAGAACGCTTTGCGGAAATTCTGATGCACGCTTTTTTTAACACACCTGTTGCATCCTGTTGCTGGAATGGGACAGTGAGGTCAAGTCATTGAAGCTTTGTTTTGGGGGACTTCACGATAATAAGCTCATCCAACATATGCATCATATGCTGGATTCATTGTTTGGAGCTTCTAACAGCAACCATGATGAATGCAAACAAACGCACACTCCAACGTAAGCCCGGAATTTTGGCAGTTAAAGTGCCACCCAAAAAAGTGTATAATTGTGTAATGCTCAGATGAAGGCATTTTTCCGTGCTCGTGTCAGCATGTGCTCAAGGAATGATGGCCCTGCGCTTGCAGCAGTTTTCATGGGGGAACTCTTCAACGCAATCCTTGATGTTGAAGATGAGGTCCCAGGCCAAGCCTCAAAGCCAGGACAGCCAGGACTGCTAGGACTCCTACGACCTCAATGATATATATATATATGGCTCAAGCCATCTTTCCGGTCAATGGCCCTTCGGAGGTTACGCCCGTTTCTTTTTCATAGGCGATTGGCGGAACCCCCTCGGGGGGCTTGATCCATCTGGTAGCNAGCCATCTTTCCGGTCAATGGCCCTTCGGAGGTTACGCCCGTTTCTTTTTCATAGGCGATTGGCGGAACCCCCTCGGGGGGCTTGATCCATCTGGTAGCAGCCGCACAAGCAGCAAAAGAGCCAACACTCTTCCAGGACTGGGCGGAGTAGCAGCAAAAAGCTCGTCTATTCTCGTCTTCAAGTCGCATTTCGACGTGCCGGAGGGCGGCATTTGTTGCTTGAGCCACGAGCAGAGGGAAGGCCTTCACGAGGAAAAGGCATCTACTGGGGAAGAGACCTGGAAGCTTATAGGGCAATTTTGACTTTGGCTAGCTGCACGCATTATGAAGGTTGGCCGAGTGGGGGTCCTCCTCTTGAGCGAAGTCTTTGATCCTCCTCGATGGCGAGAAGCGCTGGTGGTACAGTTGGAAGACGACTGGGTGAAGACACTGGTCAGATGCTCACAAAGCGAAGTGGAGAAGACCAACCTCGCTTCAGTGACGCTCAAAGATACCTATTTTTGCCTGGTAGTGGCCAAAATGCATCAGCTGAGAATAGGAGTCACAGAAGATGTCATGGCATTAGAGGCATCACTGAAGGATCTTCTTGCCTTGGGCAAGTCGGTGCTGGAGTCAGACGAGGACCTCAACTACGCGACAGCCTCCGATCCAACCTTGACTCAGGCTCGAAAGGCAAAGGTCAAAGCCGAGGACAGTTCAAGCAGCTCCGACAACAGTCTGGAAGATTCAGAGGTCGTAGCAGAACTGAAAAAGAAGTGGCTAGGATCTGGTTTGCTAGGAGACAAGAAGTCAAGAAAGGACGTGGACGACAGCCCTGTCCAAAGGAGACACAGCAAACGTTTTGCACTTATAGAGAAGGGCAAAGGACGGCTGACGGGCAGCAAAGATGCTTCTTCGAGCCAGCAGGCTGTTCTGCAAGCAGCCGTGCAGTCAGGGGATCCACTACATGGTCTTCTTGCTCTACAGCTGAGCGAATCGATGAAGCGTGGGAGACAGAAGCATCGCAGAAGGAGTCCAAGCAGCAGCGACAGCAGCAGTGGAAGCCGCTCTCGCAGCTCCAGCGAAGAATCCGTGGAGAAAGGCCAGAAGGGACATGCGAAAGCCATCCAAGGGTACCAGCGTGCCGGTCGGCGCAAGTTCCGGAGGCCTTTGAAATACGTGAGAAAGTTTGTGAAAGGAATAGAGAAGGAGCTTGGTGCAGAAGACAGGCCCTTCCGCATCACGGACTACAACAGACGCATTCATTTCGGGAAACAACAAAACCTGAAACGCTGTCACTATTTGGTTTCGACCATATTGGAATACATGCTAAAGGAGGAGTTCAGCAAGGCTGCGTTGCAAACTGTTTTGGTGCTGCAATCGATGCATCAGGCTGCGATCGACANTTTCGACCATATTGGAATACATGCTAAAGGAGGAGTTCAGCAAGGCTGCGTTGCAAACTGTTTTGGTGCTGCAATCGATGCATCAGGCTGCGATCGACAACTCGTGGGACGTAGCTTGGCTGTTGACCCACGTGGAAGATCCTTTCAAAGCGAGGATCTTCGGAGGCGACCCAAGCTCACTGCAACATGTGACATCTTACGTGAAGAGCATGAACGACCTTGCCCGCAACACCGAGATGCTTCGAAAACGCACCGGGTTCAAGGGCGAGACAGAAGAGGCTCAGAAAGATGTGGCAAAGGGAAAAGGCCGTCAGGGAAAGAACAGGGAAAAAGACAAAGAGAAGGACAAAGGCTCGAGTGCTGTGGAGGGCTAGGTGCGGATGAAGTGGAAGATGGTATGAGGCAAGGTCATAAGAATCTTGCCAGCCCAAGCGTTGTACAGTGCCTGGATAGGAGCTGGGGCTCGTTCGGGCGTTTTTGGAAGTTAATAAAGTCCTCTGGTTTAAATAAGAGGTTGGGGCCTAGGACACCCCCGTCACCAACAAAGGGGGATAAGCTTTTTCCGTCTCTACTGGTAACGCCTGAATATGTTGGCAAGTCCAAGAGTGCTCGCAGCAGAGCTAGGAGACGAGACCGGGATGAGGCATGGGAATATACCGAAATGGTTTGGGCATTCTTCACATTCCTTGATGGGGGTAGTCCCCACAGCGCTTCAGATCAGAAACGGCTGCTTAGCAACGCTGCCCGTGCCTCCTGGACGTCACTGCATTCGTCGTATGCCGGTTCAATGCATGACCAAATTAAGAGATTTGTCCGCCTTCAGTGTGACGACTCGCCCTTAAGCCGCGGCATTTCAAAAATTAGTGAATTAGTAAAGGTTGTCAAGAATTCATCATACTCCAATAGTCCCTCATTAGAAAAGTTATGCCGCACTGCCAAGAACGTCATGCCCGGACGAATGTCCTTGCCCACAGAAGCTGGAATTATCGATCCACGCCAGTTTTTGAAGGGTGAGCACTTGCAAGCTTTCGAGCAGATGCCTGAGGAAGTTCCACACAACATAGAACCACCTAAAAGAACCATAGGGTGTTTCAAAGTAGATCCTCAGGACCTGCATGAAGTGAACCTCAAACTTTTGCGCAGTGGCGTCGCCAAGCTAATCCCCGAAGAACTAGGCCTAAGGGATAAAGAGGGGAATGTAATCACAGGGGGGCTTTTTGCAGTTGATCACAAAGATGAAAGTGACAGGGTCATCCTTGACCGCCGACCTTTCAACGAACTCGAGCGGCGATTGGTTTGGGCTCATCTTCCCCATGGTTCTCTGCTAACGCAGATAATAGTTCCCCCGGGGTTTTCAGTCAGGGGGAGTGGGGATGACCTCAGCAACTATTTCTACTTGTTGAAGCACCATGATGGTTGGCTGCCCCGTAACACCATAGGCCATGTTTTTGACGGTAAGGGATATGAAGAGTTTGGGGGTGAGCCGGGAAAAGGGTACCTTTTAAGCTTTAGAGTCATCGCCATGGGCGATCTGAACGCCGTCGACATTGCGCAGCAGGTACATTTTGAGGTCCTGCGCGATGCACAGTGCATGCAGCCCGGAGAGTGCCTGGAGTTCAAAAAACCTTTACCTGCTTCGCACACCTTGGAAGGCTTGTACATTGATGATCACATCGTGACGCAAATTCTTCCCGCAAAAAAGAATAGGCGTAAGGGTCAGAAGTTTCGGGACGAGGAGATACTTAAATTGAGCAGAGAACAATACAGGGCTCACGGTATCCCCACTTCAGAAAAGAAGGCATTTGAAAAGGCAGACAAGTACGTAGCTTGGGGAACGGAGATAGATAGTAAGTCTGGTAGGATTGGTACCCCACTCCTAAAGCTTAAGCACCTTTCAGAGCTCATAGCAAAGATCTGTAGCCTACCGCATGTCTCAAAGAAATTATTACAGGGCGTGACAGGGCTGCTGGTACATCCGTTTATGCATCGTCGTAGCCTTATGAGTATTCTTCAAGATACCTTCTTGTGGTCTGAAAAATTAGAAGAGGGGCAGCAGAAGGCACTCCCCCCCAGTGTAAAAGAAGAACTTCTCTGCTCAGCTCTTGTTTTACCACTCTGCCACAGCAATGCCCGATGGGGGGTATCTCGGAGAATTGGGGCCAGCGACGCGTCCTTGTCGCACGGTGGCCGCACGGCAGCAGTAGTGAACGCGTCGGTTGCCAAAACTCTTTTTCATTTCTCAGAGCAGCGTGGCGAATATGTGAGATTAGATTGGGCGAAAGGAGCTGTTGAGCCTGCAACCGACATGCGAAGGGCTCCTCGTGAGTTGGAGGAGATTATAAAGGATCTTCCCTGGAACCAGACTGAGAGCTGCAGTTTTGCGCATAAGCAACATATAAACATACTTGAGACTCGTATGATACAAAGAGAACTAGAAGATATCGTGATGCAGAGCTCTAAACCTCTCAGGTGTGTTTTACTCGTTGACTCACGGGCAGCAGCAGGTGCCTGGGCAAAGGGAAGATCCTCGGCAAGGAACCTAAACCGCATCCTAAGGAAGTCCCTGGGGTGGTCTTTGGCGGGGCATAAGACTTTACATTTGGTGTGGGTTAGGTCAGAAGCGAATCCCGCTGACTATCCTTCCAGAAAGAAAAAAGTACCACCCCCTAATGATAATCCCAGTAAGATAACTGAAGATGCTTTTGGTGATGCTCTTGGGATCTTCCGTTCCAGACGTTCCAACCGTGATATCTGGAAACAAGTCAACCAGGACGTTGACTGCATAGAGTTGCAGGTGAACAGTGCACAGAAACCGACACAGCGCAGGCCGTGCAAAAATGAGCGGACCTCCGGGCCTGAGATGGCGTGCAACCTTGAAGAAAGCTGGCGGAGGAGTTCCGCCGCTGAACACCCTGCTCAAGCAGCATGGTCATTTAGAGAGATTTTTGCAGGCACCAGTCACTTGTCAAGTGTTTTTAGAGAAAGGGGTTTCTATGTTGAAGCACCTTTCGGACTCATGAAAAATGGAAAGGTGGATCCATCTCAAGATATTCTCGACGACAGAGTGTTTGAAAAACTTTGTAGGGAGGCATGCAAGCCTCGTCAATTGTGGCATTTGGGTTTCCCGTGCGGATCGTTTAGTTTGTTGCATAATCTTAATAAGGGCACACGTACCAGCCATAACCCCCTAGGAGATGGTAGCACGCTAAGAGAAATAAAGGGGAACGAGATCATGCACCGAACGATATACCTTTGCCAATTATTGCACCAACATGGGTCTTTCTTCACTTTGGAAAATCCGGGATCTTCATATGCATGGAAAACACCTGCCATGCGGAAGCTTGTGGAAGATTGCAACTGCCAGGAAGCACGAGTTGACCAATGTGCCTATAAGTTGCAGATACCTGATAGCACTGGTAATTTAGGTCTGGCTAAAAAGTTCTCTTTGATAGTTGGTACAGTGCCACACCTGCATTGCCTCGAAAAGAGGTGCTCACAAGACCACATTCACATTCCCGTAGTTGGCTCGGTCAAGTTCAATGGAAAGTGGAAAAAACGATCAAAGATCGCAGGGGCCTACCCCAGGCGGCTGTGTTTGGCTTACGCAAAGATGTTCGAGAAATCGTTTGCATGAGGGACATGTCAGCGAGCAGTTTTTTAAAACAACCGTATGTATAGTTTGCATGCCTGATGTATAGCTTGCAAGTCGACAACCAACAAAAAGAGTTTTTAATTTTGCCTTTGCATGTCTGCCGCCATGGCCGCACAGTCTGACCTGGTTGCAAGCAGGTTGAGATGGGGCAAATACAGCTTTGCCTATAGAAACAGGTTGCTGAACGGTGGTAGGGCCTTGCAGGCCTTCTTGCAAAGCAAGGACATGAGCTGGGATCTGGTAGAGAAAGGTAGGTCTAGTCAAGTGGATGGTATACTGGAAAGCTTCGTGCGACAAATGCATGACACCGATGGAAAGTCCTCCCTCCTGGTGGCAAAGCACGCAGTGCTGTATGTTCAAATTCTGCGGCCGCGGCTGCGAAAGACTTTGAAAAGTTCTTGGAGTGCCATTAAGGCTTGGGAAGAGCTGAGGCCTGCGGGCTACCGTGCCCCTCTACCTTTGACCCTGTTAGCAGCATTGTTGTGCGAAGCGAGGAAGCTTGGCCACACCGCCAAGGACTCAAAGAGAGGATTGCTGTGGTTCCAATTTGCGGGGCTGCTCACGATAGGCTTTTTTGGTTTGCTGAGGCCCAGCGAGATGTACAACCTCTGCAGGGAAGATGTCACCATTCCCAACACCATGTCTCTAGGATCTGACTTTGCCGTGGTGCTCATAAGACAGCCCAAGAATGCTAGGCAGATGGGACCTCAACAATTTGCGCAAGTGCATCACCCTGATGCCATCAACTGGTTGACTTGGATGATACATGCGGGAGAAAAGAGCCACGGGACACTGTGGCCTAGTTCACCTGGAAGGTTCAGAAACATGTTCAAAGTGCTGTGTAGTAGGATAGGTATCGGAAACATGAAGTTATCTCCAGCCTCACTTAGAGCTGGTGGGGCTACTTGGATGCTTGACGAACAAGTTGAGATACCTCGCATCCGGTTCTATGGAAGATGGTCAAACCTGCGCTCGCTAGAACATTATTTGCAGGTGGCTCGTGCGCAGCAGATTGCTCTCAACATACGGCCGTTAGCAGTAACAAGCATCAAGAAGCTACTCCAAAAGTACAGTTTCATGCTTGCGCTGCCAGAGTTTTTTGCAGCTCAAATCCCCGGTGAACTTCTAGTGACCACCGAAATCATCAGCATCCGGTCTGACGACCATGTCGTTGCCGCGATCCGAAATTGGGGACAGCTGGCAAAAACAGTTCAAACGAACCATAGTGGCAGGCGGACCATTGAAGGGCGCGCGATATCTGGACGTGGCCTGGGAAGACCTTCAGAAAGCAGCAAAGGCATACAGAGGTGATCCTAGATTTGCCCAGTTCGCGAAGCGCTGTGTGTCTGAGAGAGCATTAGGGCCTGAGTCCGAAAATCGTGATCCCAAGCCGGGCACGACCAAGCAAAGGTGGTGCTGTGGGAGTTGTAAAGTCTTTTGCCAATGGTTATTCGCAAAGGCGAAGCCAAGAATTCCAATAGCAGTAGCAGTTGCGCTAGTTTTTCTGGTCCTTTTGTCCAGACCCTTGTTCTATGTAGTTATTGCTAAGACCCTGACACTTAGCATTCGACTTGCACTCCGAAGATCGCTAGGTCTAATTGTCATCCTTCTTGATGCCATTTTGGATGAAGCTGCTGCGCAGTTAGAAGCTAATTTAATTCACGCCCCATCAGCGATCACCGGGGTCGGAGCCTCCATAGAGCCTGGACAAAGTCTGACTCCAAGTCAGACCTGGAATGAATGGTGGGTGCACACATTGCTTCTCATGCTAGGCATATTCATTGGCAAAAGAATGAATAGCGCACCAGGCCAAGCCCGCATTCCAACACGTCTCAGAGTAGTCTGATGCATGTTCGTTTTGGACTGGAGCAGGGTGTTGTTTTATAAGCTTTGGCAGTGTAAAAACTCATAACTTCACCTAAGTAGTTTGCTATAACTGCTGAATAGCCGGCTCCATTCCAGCTGAACCGTTTCCACCGAGCTGAGAAGACTTGCTGAATAGCCAGCAGTCAAATGGCTGAAAAGCCGGCTTCATTCCAACCAAACCGCTTCCACCGATCTGAGAACATGTGTTGAATAGCCAGCAGTCAAATGGTTGAATAGCCAGCTCCATTCCAGCCAAAACCCGTTTCCACCGAGCTGAGAAGACCTGCTGAATAGCCAGCAGTCAAATGGCCAATGGCCAACAACATTTACAGGTGCAGCCCCTTTTAGCAAAAAGGAAACGCTGCCCGTGCTGCANAGCCAGCAGTCAAATGGCCAATGGCCAACAACATTTACAGGTGCAGCCCCTTTTAGCAAAAAGGAAACGCTGCCCGTGCTGCAATGGAGTTCAAGACATGACACAAACATGTTTGACCTGACTTGCAGCCATCTTTCCGGTCACCTCCACCATCCCCTACCTCCTCTGGGTGTTGTTTTATAAGCTTTGGCAGTGTAAAAACTCATAACTTCACCTAAGTAGTTTGCTATAACTGCTGAATAGCCGGCTCCATTCCAGCTGAACCGNCAAATGGCCAATGGCCAACAACATTTACAGGTGCAGCCCCTTTTAGCAAAAAGGAAACGCTGCCCGTGCTGCAATGGAGTTCAAGACATATATATATATATATATATACACATATTATGTATATAACATATATATGAAAAATAGCTCATGGCACACCTTCAGTCAGTGTAACGCGTAGCCTCGGAAGGCTAATCACTTAAACTGAATGGATTTCTTGCAACTGATTTTCAATTGTGGGAGTTACAGTGTTCACAGATTTTTCACTCTTTCCCTCAGCCCGCTGCCCAGGTCGTCCGACATAGAAACTGTCCAGGCAACGCTGCGTCGACTCGAAAAGGCGAGGACTGGTGTGGGTCGCATGCCTTTCACATGATTTTCATGGTTCAAAGCGTTTCAAAGGTCATGCTTTTTCTGTTTTTGTGTCTATAATCCCTGTATCACAGTCACAGGGATTATCGTGACATTTTCGGCTTTACCGCTTTACCGATTTTGGGTCAGGTGCCAAACTTCACTGCGCCTCTGCGGGCCGCCTTGTTGGTGCGTAGGGCGACCTTGAGCAGCGATGGCGAGGTCTGCGAGGTGCTCCGTGGGATCCATCCGTGGAACGCCACATGGAACGCCACTGGAACGGCATTCCGAAATGTCGAAAACGAAGAACGGCATCCAGAACTGTTCTCTACAAGAACTGATTTCCAGTGGAAAAACCTAGGAATTCCTTCGATCCAGGATCCTTGGATGAAATCCCAGGACAAAAGCCGCCATTTTTCTTGCCATTGGAACGTCTTCTTTCAGCACGGAGTTTGCTTCAACATTTGTCTGGTTTCAGGCGGATATACGCCGAGCTTTGGTCTTGGATCCGTCTTGCAAAAGCGCGCAGGAGCAGCAAAAGATGGCAAAAAGTGGGAAAGACCAGAAAGACAGTCCCCGAAAAAACCTAAGCAGCTGTGTAGTCATGCTCAATGTCCAGAGTTGACCATGAATGCACTGAGCGACTCTTCGAAACGAAAATTCCCTCAATGTCAAGAAACTGCGCAACTGACATGTCATAGATCCAGAAGGAGATCAAAAGATGTGAAAAAAATGCCAGGATCTGCTGAAGAATCTGAAGGCTGGCGCAAGTGGCTATGGCTATGGCTGAAAAAAAAGACCGATCACGAAAGATGGGACAAAGTGGACCGAACGCACAAACGTGACCATACAGAATAGAAACGCATGGATACTTTTGGTACATGTTGCTACCATTTGCACCCCATGGTGCTCCGGGCAGGTTTCAAAACTTTGCATAGTGCAAGTGTTACAGAGATACCCTTGTCGGTGTGTAGCTGCGGAGGTGTTCATGTAGGTACCTGCCTGATCTGTGCAGCTTGAGCTACAGCTCCCACTGCATCACGATGTCCACAATCATCATATAGTCCTCATATAGTCATCACATAGTCATCGTATAGTCATTAGATGGTCATCATATAGTCATCGTACAGTCATCATATGGCCATCATATAGTCATCATATAATCATCATACAGTCATCATACATCATACAGTCATAATATAGTCATCATATGGGCATCATATGATCATCATATAGTCATCATATAGTCATCATATAGTCATCATAGAGTCATCATATAGTCATCATATAGTCATCATATAGTCATCATATAGTCATCATATAGTCATCATATAGTCACCATATACTCACCATATACGCACCATACAGTCATCATACAGTGATCATATGGTCATCACGTAGTCATCATATAGTTGTCATATAGTCACCATATACTCACCATATACGCACCATACAGTCATCATGCAGCCATCATATAGTCATCATATAGTCATCATACAGTCATCATATCGTCATCATATAGTAATCATATACTCACCATATAAGCACCATACAGTCATCATACAGTCATCATATAGTCATCATATAGTCATCATATAGTTATCATATAGTCATCAAATAGTCATCATAGAGTCATCATATAGTCATCATATTGTCATCATATAGTCATCATATACGCACCATATACGCACCATATCCGCACCATACAGACATCATACAGTCATCATATGGTCATAATATAGTCATCATATAGTCATCATACAGTGACCATATACTCACCATATACGCACCATACAGTCATCATACAGTCATCATATGGTCAGCATATAGTCATCATATAGTCATCAAATAGTCACCATATACTCACCATATAAGCACCATACAGTCGTCATACAGTCATCATACAGTCATGATATAGTCATCACATAGTCATCATATAGTCATGATATAGTCATGATACAGTCATCATATAGTCATCATATAGTCAGCATGTAGTCCTCATAGTCATCATATAGTCATCATATAGTCATCATATAGTTATCATATAGTCATCAAATAGTCATCATATAGTCATCATATAGTCATCATATACTCACCATATACGCACCATACAGTCATCATACAGTAACTATACAGTCATCATACAGTCATCATACAGTCATCATATAGTTATCATACAGTCATTATACAGTCATTATACAGTCATCATACAGTCATCATACAGTCATCATACAGTCATTATACATCATCATATGGTTATCATAGAGTCATCATATAGTCACCATATACGCACCATACAGACATCATAAAGTCATCATATGGTCACCATACAGTCATTATGGAGTCATCATATAGTCATCATATAGTGATCATATAGTTTCGTATTAGTCACTATATAGGCATCATAAAGTCATGATACAGTCATCATATAGTAATCATATAGTCATCATATAGTCAGCATGCAGTCATCATAGTCATTATATGCTCATCATATAGTAATCATATAGTAATCACATAGTCATCATATAGTCATCATACAGTCATCATACAGTCATCATACAGTCATCATACAGTTATCATACAGTCATCATACAGTCATCATACAGTCATCATACAGTCATCATACAGTCATCATACAGTCACCATAACAGTCATCATACTGTCATCATACAGTCATTATACAGTCATTATATAGTCATCAGACAGTCATCCTACAGTCATCCTACAGTCATCCTAGAGTCATCATATAGTCATCATATGGTCATCATATAGTCATCATATGGTTGTCATATGGTTGCCATATGGTTGTCATATGGTTGTCATATGTTCATATGATTCATATAATTTTGTTTTGTGGCTCACAGTGTTTGTCTCGGTAGATACAGCATGGTTTGGATCAAAGGTTCCCACCTTAGAGCACCTCATGAACCAACAGAACCAGGTAGAGATTGAGATGTGCACAAAACGAAGGCATCATGACAGATGGAATACACATGGTGTTTGATTTTAAATATCTCTGATTTTTTTCCACATGAGACGGCCTTAAGTCCGTACCCCATACAAGAAAAATTAGAAATGGGACTCCGCTGGGACAATTTTTGGCGACCGTGGCTCTGACCGTGGCTCTCAGTGGTTCCCACTTTCCGGAGCGCTGCTCGACCCGAGCCCCGTTCTGAAGTCCAGGCCGTAGAGTTTCGAGATGCAACGAGATGCAACGAGATGCAACGGGATGCAACGAGTTAACAGTTGCTTAACCAGGTTACCATAGCTTGCCCTAGGTTACCCAGGTCGCAGATGGTCGCAGATCATCGCAGATTCTCAAGTTCGAGCAGGTTGTCAAGCCACCAAAGGAATCTCATGAAAAATTGTTTCGTCTTTCCAGTGGAAATTCCATTTCTCACCTCAAATCCAGTCAAATCTGTTAGAATCCTGTGGCCCAAGCGATTAAGAACTGAGCCCAGCGATCCCAGTATGTCGACCCCTAGCGTGACCTTCGGCGAAGTTCGAGTGATCAACACGTTTCTGCACGTGGATGAGATCAATGAGATCAATGAGGTTCCAAAGGTGAAGAGCAGCCTCTCAGAACCTCTTCCAATTCTTTCGAGCCTTCCAGTTGTTCACTTCCCATCCGAAGATGAGAACCTGTCAGCAGAGTTTCCCATGATGCCATGGAATACCTATGACTCCTTTGAGCCAGAGAAAGGCGAGTTTGACGAGGCTGACGAGAGTGACGAGGAGGGTGACGGTAGCGAACCCTTTGTGGCCAAGATTTCCACTTTGGAATACTTCGAGAAAGCTTCCAACTTTGGGCCCCTTCATGTCGAGACGGTCGAGACAGTTGAGACACCTTTCGTGTGCAAGGTGTCCACCTTCGATTTCTTGGAGGATGGCTTTCATGGTTTTCATGGCTTTCATGTGCCACGTGATTCATATGCTGCGAAAGTGACACCCGTCGCCTCAGTGGTGGAGCCGGAGTCTCCGATGGGCCACGTGTGCAACGTGTGCACCGTCCCAACCTACTGCTCCTTCGATGGCTCCTTCGATGGCTCCTTCGATGGCTCCTTCGATGGCTCCCATGGGTCATGTGTGGCTCCCTCGCAGAAACTGTCGACCTTTGATTCGTTCACAGCAATGCCATGTATGCCGATGCAGGCAAATTTGCCAAATCTGCAACCGACAGCTGGCCATTGCTTGCTTCCAATGAAAATGTCAGCTGTCAAGGTAGACTTCTCTGTCTCCAGTGCCTCCACTACAAGCACGCCTTCAGCGAAGAGTTGTGCTAGTTGTGCTCCGGTGCCTTTGCATGTCTGTGAAAATGGGGAGTCCATCCATTGGAATGTGGATGGGAGGAAGTTGGAGTCGCAAGACAAACAAATCCTCTCTCCAGAGTTTGAATTGCAGCTGCCTGGTGTGCCAGAAACCACACCCTTCCGACTCATGATCTTGGCAAAGGAGACGAGAGGAAAAGGATGCCGGGGTTTCTTGAAGGCCAGCTTTGGCAAATGGCAATTCCTTTTCAGGTCGCAAGTTAGACACACTCGAATCAATTTAAGTTAGATAAACTAAAATCATTAATCAACTCCATGTAAATGCATATAGATCAATGTAAATCAACTCAAATCAATACAAAACATGTATTCTCATGCTGTTCGACACTTCCCCCTTTGAGGCCAAAGGGCGCGGTCGGCTCTTCATCAAATGTGGATGCTCCTCAGTGCCGGAGTCCGCGGCAGCTGTTGCCTTCCGAGTCACCGTTGGCGCAGGAACAGATGCAGAGAAGTCCAAAGTGTTGCGACCACATCAGTTTCTTGGCGATTGGACAAGAAAATTGGAGTCATATGATATCCACATGACTCGCTCATACGTGACAGATGTGCTTATGCGCTTGGGTCAGAATAGAGGTACCTCAAAAATTAATGGGTAAAGATGGGAAATACTGACAAGGGAACCTAAATTTCTGGTTCCCTGGCGCGTAGAATTTCAAAACACCTTAAGCGAGTCAGCTTTCAAGGGTTTGTCGCCGTTCTTTGTTTCTTGGGAGTCTGCCGAGTTGTGCATGAAGTTTCACGTCATTTCCATCCTCTCCATTAGGTTTGCAGATCACTCCTGCTGTCCACTTCAAGAAGACAAAGAAGACTGGGGTCTGCTTTCAGCTGTCAGCTGTGAATCTAAGCATTTTGAGGTCTTAGTTGAGGTTCTTCATGCTGATAATTCAAGTGCCTAAAGAGGCTGAGATTGCAAGATGGCAAAAGAAATAACCAAATACCTGGTTTGCTTAGCCAGTAAATTTTGGTGCAGATGTCTGGTGCTTGCAGAATCTGCACTTCACACTCCTTTGTACAGTTCGACAGTTTGCTAAGAAGCAGAGCAGTACAGACTCTGAACGCCTTCGGTGCCTTTTACAGGTGCCTTCGGTGCTCTCTCAGTTCTCTTCAGTCTTTGTAGAGGCGTTGCACATGTCACACGACTGAAGAGAAGCAGGACTGTCAGATAGCTGATCACCCAGCCAGGTTACCCAGCTTAAATGTTGGGTAGCACAACTTTCCGCATCTCTGCGCGAAATTTGTGTAAAAGATCCAGACCAGAGAGCATTCAAGCACGTGCAGCACGTAAGGATCACTGAAGGTACTGGAAACTGGACATTGTGTGGGCGGATACAGATTTGTCCAACAGCCCTGCCATGCCTCCGTCACAACAAAGCCCCAAACGATTTGGGCTCATTCGGCTCATTGGGGCAACATCCAAGTCTGACTTGAAACCAAGAGAGATCGGATAAAGCAGGTCATGTCATCGATCGCATTTCCATACTAAAGGCCCACCAAATCACTGCACGCTGTGTTTGTGGCAGTTGCATCGTCAATGTGCTGGGAGGCTGATGACACTTTGACACAAATTGAGACCTTGCGCAAGGAAAAAGATGCAGAGATCCGGACATTTGAGCCTTTCTCTTTCACTTGTGACGATCCATATTCCATGTTCGGCAGATCAAAGTTCTGAGTCAAAAAACCAAGACCTTGACAGTGGATGGTCAGGGTTCAGTTGCAGCAATTCACATGGCAACTTACCCCAACTTACCCCAACTTACCCGTCAAAGATCACGGGTTCAAATCTCCGTGGGATGCCCCAGATCACTTAATGTAGATCACTTACATCACTTAGATCACTTAGACCATTTAGCTATTTCGCTCTATTTCGGCCCAGGGACACCAACGAAGCCGTGCCAAAACTATCCAAGAATGGCATTGTCCGTTGAAACCATTTTTAACAATACGAACACCATGACCTTCAACCCCAAAGAAAGAAGTACAGGTAACACCTTCTCCAAAACAATTGTTTTGCCGGCAAAATCCTTTGAACCTGTGGATTTGAAGGGCCTAGGCTAATCAAACAGGCCCTTGTAGAATTCTCGTGTGAGGAATTTCAGAGATGGCAAGCAATCTTGCGGCCTCGCACAACTTTAGATGTTTTTGCACCTGCCCCACATTCCACGGCTGAAGCATTTGCTCGACATGGCCCTGGTGCCCATGGCATGCTGGAGACACAAGGGGTCAAAAGGGAGGGGGTCGTGGGTTGTAACACAGGTTGTTGCAGTAGAGAACTCATGCTGGCAAACTTGCCTTTGCATCGTGTATTTGAACAATTTTGAACTAAAGTGTTTTTCTGGGTGTAGTCATTCTGTGCCATTGCCTGTGTCCTCTCCATGTGCTCCCGGAGGACACCACGACGAACGTCCCTGTCCCCGACACAGAGATCCGTCGGAATGTCTCAAATTTACATTTGGCTACCCATTTGCCAGAGATCCGTCGGAAGGCGACGGCTGGGGCGGCTGGGGCGGGGTGGGGTGGGGCGGCTCGACGGGGACTACCTGGACTCGGCAGGGCAGCTTCGAGTCGGCGAAGCGGCTCAAGATCGTGGGCCAAGGAGGTGCCTTGGTGTCCTTGGTCCTTGGTCCATGTCGCTTGGATGGTTCAAACATGTTCAAACATGTTCAAACATGTTCAAACATGTTCAAACATGTTCAAACATGTTCAAACATGTTCAAACTCAAGGTGATGTTAAGGTGATGTTAAGGTGATGTTGAGTGATGGATGGCAAGTCATGATATACATGCCAACATGTCAACATGCCACGTCCTGCGCTTGCACTAAAGTGGCGTGGAGCGTAAAACACAAACGGATACAAATTGAGGATCAATGAAGCAGCCGGGTATCCCATATGCCCCGCAAATGTGTTGTGTGTGTTCTCGAATGAAGAAGGACGAAGTATCAAAGTCCTGCCACTGCTTTTGCAAGCTAGGAGGTCTCGTCTTAAAAGTTGCCTTACCAGCACGGTTCCATGACGTTTCACGACGTTTCATACATCTAGGAATTTGCTGAGTCGATGCTGCGGGGCATCCGTCTCCGTCTCCGTCTGATCCACCGAGGTCGTTGGCCCTTGGCCTTTGAACTCCTTGCAGCGCTGCAGAACGAGGCACTGGAGTGCGGCCGATTCCAGTGCCTCGGGAAGATTGAAACATAAACAAAATATATGACTCATGTGACAATGTGTGAGAAAATGTGTGACAAAAATGCATCCGGTTCCAAATGATACGAGGAGAAAATGCACCATGACAAACATGTCTCATCTCTTTACAAATGATGCGAATAGATGAGAAATGCGTCACAACAATTTACAAATATACTAAATGTGTTCCCAAATGTTTCACCAAAAATGTGCCATGCAGTGCAAGACCGGAACTTCGATGATCTTCGGGCCCCAAGGTACGGTCCAGTGCTCTCCACCGCAGCCAAGGCGCGGGGAAAACTGGCTGAGACTCCGCTTTGACGTTTTTTGGAGTTGTAATTCAAGATGATTCAAAACGATTCAATTGTTTCCAGCTGTCACCTCGATTCTCTTTGAAATCAGCCAATTCAACGAAACTCCGGGAACATTAGCGAGCTTCAGTCTGGGATATCTCAGCACCTGCCAGGCATCGACATGGACAAAATCGCTGTTTTTGCTCCAGACCGGGGATGTTGCAGCCTACACTGCAACGATACTGGCTCCTTGGATTTCATAGACTTTTGAAGACGTCGTTTACCTCCTAGAGGCAGGCAAGTCCACCTGATTAACAAACAGTTTATCATGCATCATGTTGTATTGACGTTTCCGTGATCTTCGGGATGACATCGCATGAAATTAGTGTCCCCGGGTACACTTCTTGACATTTCTTGGCTATTTGGTGGTTCACCTGCCGTGCCGTGAAGCAAAAGTCTCCCGAAGTTCCACCCGAGGCACTGGAGAAATCCTCGCATTGGTCGATCGGCCTTGAGCAGTGGCAGGAGATGGTCAGCTGCTGAATGGCTTTGAAAATGGCTTTGAAAATGTTGATCATATTTGATCATATTTGATCATCCCCTCTATTTGATGACAATGGGTATCCCCATGTGTGGACCAACCGCATAGGGTCGTGGAAACATGGCAGCCTCAAACTGAAACAAACGGTTTGGAGACGGAAGGGTGTATGAGTTTGTAGCCTGGTTTCATCCTGAAATGACTTGAAATGGTAATTTTTGTGGATTAGTTCTCCACAGTTCCCCCAATACACTGTCAGTGCCAACATAGACCTGGGGTGACCTGGGGTGGCCTTGGTGCCGTTTCGCGAGCAGCCGAGTTTCGGAGCTGAGGCGATGCACCGCACGGCCGTGGACCTCAAGGCTTGGACGGCGGCGACGAAGTCTGCAGGACCGTGGGAGAAGGCGCTGGCCATGGCGGCAGCGATGGCATCGCCCGGCGTAGAGCCTTGGATTGGGAGACACTGAGAGACATTGAGAGACATTGGCAAAGCATTAGAAAAAAATGCAAAAGATTGAAAAAAAACACAGCAACTAGTCCTCACATGGAGAAAAGGAGTGATCCTGAGAATCAAGTTTCTCGTACATCATCTGATTTTTGCTCTTCTGCAAGTCCCTTGCAATATTTATATAAATCAAAATAAGTTTCCGTTTGTCCCGTGGTTGTCCCATGGTTGTACCGGTCTTCCCGTGTTCAGGAACCAGATGCAGCCTACTCAGTGGTTTTGCTCAGTGCCTTGGGGAACTGGAAAGTTCTCCTTGCCAAGTTGCAGGTCGGCTGCTGGTGGTTTGTTTTGTCAAGGGATCAGGATGAAAGTGATGAAGGCATTTCAATTTTCACCATGGAAACTCTTGGGAATGGTTGAGGTGTAGATTTGAGACCCGCAGTGTAACATTGTGTGAATACAATGTTACACAGGAAAACATGGAAAAACTGAAAGACCGGTTGAAGTGACATGGTCGTCAAACTGGAGAAGCATGGTTGGAAGATGTTGGAAGATGTTGGACATCTGAAACACGGTAGGCCGATGGTCAGCGTGGTTTGGATGTCCGAAATCCCAGAACTCTCAGCAGCGTCGCCTGTGGCGAGTGGAGAAGGCGTGGCAATGACGCCGAAGCCACTGTAGCCGATTCGCAGCTGAACTGCCTAGAAATCTGATAAACATGAAACATGAATAAAAATAATGAAATCTCCTCTAAGAATTCAGTATATAAAATGGTCTATGAAGATGTTGGGTAGGAAAAAGTTGCGGTGTTCGTTTTTAACAGTGTGTTCCCTGCCGGTGCCAACAAGACCTGCAGTCAAAGGTCGTTGGATTTAGGAGTCCTTGATGCAGAAGCGTCGCCAAACATCATCGTCTACAACGCAGCTTGGCTGGAATTGAGTTGGTATCATGGCACAGCTCAGCCCAACTTTCCCAGACCAAACCAACGGTTGAAAGTCTGACACTTTGAAGTCTCTGTGAGCATTCAAAGTTGTGACACGCATCAGTGTGATAGGATATAGTAGGTGGTTTGTGCATGTTTGTTCTATACAAATGGATACAACATGTGAAGAGCATAAGAAGACCGTTCACCTTTCACCTTACAAAGCATTCGCCACTTGCCCGTCACACCGAGTCACACCCGTCCACATCCGTCGGTCTCGAGATGTCTCGAGGCCATGGCGTCTCGAAGTGATTGGGTCGTGGCACTGAAGGTCTTGGCCTTGGCCAAGGATCGGCAGCTGCGATGCGATGCCGTGGGGTGCGCCGGGACACTTTTGAGAAATCTGGAGAAATCTGGAGAAAAGGCAGTTTGCGATGCAGTTTTGGGAAAGTTTCTTTTGTTTTGGCCTGTTTAAGATGAATAGAATGGAAAGTTTTGAAGGGACCCGTAGCCATTTCACCCCAGTACCCTGGTTCCAAAGACCGAGTAGGCATTCAATCCAGGTACGATGTTGAACAAGAAAACATCGTGACATGATCTTTTCCCCATTCTCTAGCTGAATATCACCCGCATCCTTCACTTTGTTGACGGTTGGGTCTTGGAAGATAAGTTCACAGTGATGGTCATTGATCTCTCAGTAAACAGTCTTGCCTATGCCTTTATTCCAGTGGCAATCTGCCAACAGTTTCCGGAGATCAAAATGGATCAAATCACCAATCTGAATATTTTGAATGTTTGATCTCTCCATCGCTCCTGTCACAGTGGAAGTCTAGTGGAAGGTACTGCTCTGCAATGTCTGTGAGCACCTCTAGCGGTCGGTGGCCAGTGGCTTTGTGGCTCTTTTCGCAGTTCTGGGAAGCGCCTGATGAAGCCTTGATGGATGCTGCCTTACAGGTGCGATCAAACATGGATTAAACACGGATCAACATGGTCCTTTGTCTTAGCTCATTGTTGACGATGACCCTAGTACAATATAGGTACAATATAGGTGTATCATATATGTATCAAATATACGGCTACACGGTATATCATATCTCAAAGTGAGAGAAGTATAGATAAATGACATGATGATAATCCTTGGGATGAGATTACATGAGATTAGCAATTTTGATTGTGACGGTGATGCACACTGTGCCACTGAAATGCAGCTTGTCACTTCGAGGCTGCTTCTAGGGACTGGCAACAAGCCCTAGCCGCCCTAGCCTTCTTCGGCCACATCAGACATTTGCCTCTGAGTGTCCTGGAAGCGCATTTGGTGGGACGCGGAAACCGATGTGACCATAGGTATCTTGAGAAGCAGCAAATGTACAACCTCAAGTCACAAGAAGCATTCTCATTGTTGCCCCTTGTTGCCCCTCGTTACCTGACACAAAGACATAGATGTCGGATTGTGTCGGCAAGACAAGAAAGATCGGAAAATCTCAGGCGGTAAAGTACGCACTGCTGCTTCACTCGCTGCACAAGCTGCAGCTGAAGCCCAACAGTGGGAAGTGGCCATGCAGATTGGCAGCTTGGCTACTGCTTGGCTAAGCCTCGTCAGATTCTGTCAAGATTCTGTCAGCGCAGTTCGGTGTTGGTCATTGGCCTCTTTGGCCACTTTAAAGTTGTCCAAACTCTTGAGGCAGTGCTTTTGGTTCTTTCGGATCTTTCAGTTCTTCGTCCTTGGCTACTGCCTTCGGAGCCAAGTTGCTCTGGTCGCATTCGCTGCTACTTGCGGAGGGCCTGGTACAAGGTGAGGATGGTCATCGCATGAAGCATGTTTGCAAATTGCATACAGCAAAGCGCCATAAAGCGCCCTTCTCAACACATCCAGAACGGTGGAGATGGCCACCTATGCCATTCGAATGTGCCACGTGTTGCAGGTAATTTTGACGGAGCTGACGTGTTCGCCAAAGTCATGACCACCTTGGAGAGGTGCAGCCGTTGGCAGCGAGAGCAACACCTCTTTCAGGAGCCGAGCATAACATGTTTTACACTTTATACACCCATGTTTAAACTATGAACAGCCCCTGTTTAAAATACAAACAAAATTTTAAACTTTAAACATGACGCTTGGAGGCATTGCTGGGTACTTAGGCTGGCCCCCCGAAGGGGCCAGCGAAGGCACCGGAGGCACCAGCCCGCGGAGTTTACTATACACCCCTGTTTACACNTACACTATAAACAGCCCTTTCTTACAAATTTAAACATGACGCTCAAGCATTGCTGGGTACTTAGGCTGGCCCCCCGAAGGGGCCAGCGAAGGCACCGGAGGCACCAGCCCGCGGAGTTTACTATACACCCCTGTTTACACTATAAACAGCCCTTTCTTACAAATTTAAACATGACGCTCAAGCATTGCTGGGTACTTAGGCTGGCCCCCCGAAGGGGCCAGCGAAGGCACCGGANTACACTATAAACAGCCCTTTCTTACAAATTTAAACATGACGCTCAAGCATTGCTGGGTACTTAGGCTGGCCCCCCGAAGGGGCCAGCGAAGGCACCGGACTGGTGCCGGAGGTGCCGAAGGCACCGGAGGCACCAGCCCGCGGAGTTTACTCTCCTTTTGCTTTACAGGAACTGACACCAGCACCCAGCCTGCGTCAGCCGGGATCCAAAGGACTTGTTGAGATGGCGCTGCGAGTTGGACAATGTTTGTGCCTTGGCATTGTCAAGGGATGGATTTCGATGGATTTCGATGGCTTTCGATGGATTTCGGGATTTGTTGAATGCCTGCTATGACTGCTATTCTGACATGCACCTTTTAGGAAGATCATTGAGGTGATGGTATCTCACGCAAGTGCAGTCGCACAATGCGGCTCAGAGCCAGAAATGTTGCTGACACATTTGAGACTTCTAGGGTGCTTCATTTTTTTATATTTTATTTAGTCTCAGATGTCTCAGATGTTGCAGGCTACAATTGCGCAATTGGCTCTTGCAACGAACATCAGTGGCCAGCAGCATTGGAGCTTGCATTTGGCCCTTCTGGTCCTTCTCCCGATCGAAAACACGATCTCGTACAAACCACGCAGCTGGTGACCCTTTTGGGGGAGAGTTGCTTGACAAGGGTCAAACAATGTCAAACAAGAGGATTTCTCAGCAAGTGTTGAATCCAAGACGTCAAAATACTGTATGACACTGTATGACATGCTTATGATTCAGAAGGGACTTTTGAGAAAGGGAGGCAAATCGCAAAGGTTCAAAACTACACTGCAAGACAGCATCAAGAAGCCTGCCATATCCACAGCTGGACATTCGCACCTGATTCATTTCAGTCTTCACAGTCTTCACAGAAGTCTATACAGAAGTCTATACAGAAGTCTATACAGAAATCTTCACAGAAATCTTCACAGAAATCTTCACAGATCTCACAGATCAGAGCATAAGTTGATATAAGTTGCATCCCTCTGAGAGGTTGCTCGAAGTCGAAGTCGTCGAAGTCGAAGTCGTCGAAGTCGAAGTCGATGGAAGTCGATTGAAGTCGTCCCAGGCGGTCTATGGAACTTGGCCTTGCTGGCAGCGGCCGACGTTCAGCGCGTCGAGCCCGACGTCATATTATCTTCCAGCAGTTCCAGCGCCTGTGAACGCAGCCCGGGATCCAAGCTGGATATCGGGATACATAGGGCCGACATAGGGTACACTGGCTACGTTGTGGCTACATGGCCATTGCGTATATGTCGCATTATTTTGCAATCCAATGTTTTATGGGAAGATAAATGGAAGATACACGAAGGATGAAACCCATGAAGTGGGGATAAATGACTTCTGATTCTTCATATTCTTCTCCCAGCAAGGGACACCCCTGGGATGGAACGGGGTTCCAACTTTCCGGGCAAGTCCAAATATGCTGGATCAGTGAAATATGGTCTGGTTGTGGATCTGGAAAGCGTGGGAAAGCCATGGAAAGCCTGTGTTCGCAATCTTTGGTTTGGATTCCCCAAATGTTGGGGCGGGGGATGCTCTTCATTGAACCGCCCAAACTGCCGTAAAGATGAAAGATGCTGCATTGACAGAAGGATTCGCTGTGGCATGAGGTCTTCGACAAGACCGTACGAACTGTAGGAAAAGGTTCTCCTCTTGTCATCATTTGACAACCTCCTCTTGTTCTCCTCTTGTCCCACAGGTTCTCATTGGAAGCTGGCCTTGTCCATTCAGCAATCTGATCGGACAAGGCTCAGAGCAGACATGGTGCCCCCTGCGAGCGCTGCAGTAGAAGGATGTAGAAGATACGGTCAAGGTGAAATTCCAAAAATCATTGCTGTTTGAAGTAAAAGTAAGGTCGTGTTGCAGCCGTTTTGCGCGTTCCAACTCTCGCACCCGCGAAAGTTCTCGTCATGGCGACTCTGATTGGACAACTTCCGGTGTGGATCGGAGCTACTCTGGCAACGTGGGCCATTTGCTGGGCCGTGGTGAGCCCTGAAGCATGCCAAGATTCACCCGCCTGCGCTAAGCACTTGAAGACATACCCAGGTGACGGGATTTTGTTCCATGTTTTCTCTTTTCAAGATCTGGACACAAGCGTTTTAACATCTTTGAACATGTTTTGAGATGGTGAAGTCCTTTTTGTTGGCCGAAACAGTTTTGTGTGTGGCAGAGGATACTACCACATCGTATCCACGGCTGCTTTGCTCGCCATGGCTGGACATGAAGTGTGCGGTCTCATCGCAACTTACTTGGGCTCTCAACAAACACAGGCGTTGATCCCACACCTGAAGAGCAGGTGCTTGTCCCTCAGCTGCAAGTCTTCTCAACATTCGCAACTTCTTTATGTTGCTTCAACAGCAATCGATTCAAGATGGAATGGCCAAACTTTGGAATTTGATTTCTTTGAGGCCCAGCTTTCTCTTGGCCTTGATGTTTGGTGTCCTGGCATGTGCTGAACGACTCTTCTCTCGTGCTGACTGGACCATCGCACATGTTCAGCCCAACGCTGATGGACTGACTGCTCCCGGCCGTCCTGTCTACACCATGCAGCAATCAGGATGCAATTGATATCAATTGATGCAATAAGATGAAAAAGAGAATGTAAGAACAGATTTCTGCCAAGGATAAACATGTTCATAGCATTTTATCGCGACTTTTTTGGATCTTTTTGGTACGTAGAAACTTCTAAGAATGCCTTGATTCACAGATGGTAAATGTTTTTAGACTCCTTATGTTGATGTTGCCAGAAAATCTCTGCAGGTACTTCGAGTGGGGGATCAACGTTCCAATCCTCTTCATTTTGTCAGGGTATTGCAGTTTGGGTCGGCCTTTGCATGAAGTATCTCGCCCCTTGATCGTCACCAACATCTATGTCATCTTCTGTTGGGCCGCAGCTGCTTCAACTTCAGGTTTGCTCAAATGGATGTGTCTCTTCTGCACATTGAATTCTAAAATGAATTTCTAGATTTCTAGTCCTTTGAGAATCTTTCAGAGACACTTTTCTTTGTTGGGCAACAGAGGTTTGTTTTTGTCGCATTTGCCCTCTTCGGATGGGCATCTGCTGACATGTTGGCTTGGGTTGACAAGTTCGAGCATTCAGCACCCCAAGATTTACCGAGCCGTAACATTCGACCTTGGCTCTCCAACGGCTTGATCATCGATTTCTTGCTGTATGGCGTCGTCTACATGTCATCCATGCTGGGATTGATCGATGCACATACGGAGCGCAAAGGCTTCTTCGTTCTGACTTTTGGTTCCAAGATTGCCTACTGTGCAGCCTTTGTCTTCATTCGAGCTGATGAATATCACAAGACTCTGACTGACGTTCTGCGAAAAGTCAGCGTTTCCAACGTGGGCGTGTTGGCAGCACTTTAGAAAATAGACACAGATGTCGAGTTGTTTCTCTTTGAANACTCTGACTGACGTTCTGCGAAAAGTCAGCGTTTCCAACGTGGGCGTGTTGGCAGCACTTTAGAAAATAGACACAGATGTCGAGTTGTTTCTCTTTGAAGCATGCTTGTTTCGATTTCCCTCAGAAAATTTGACGCCGTGTTTTCTTGGAGCCTTGTTTTTGAGCCTTGTTGAACCTCGGGGCTCCGAATCTAAGGCATGATCTCGATTTTGCGTGGCAGTTTCGATATCATCCTGCCATGCGTTTTGGATGCTGCTGGCCGCTGCAAATTGCCCCCGCAGATGTCAGGAGATATGGAAAAACTGGAGAAGATGTTGGGCTGCCGCGTGGCCGGCGCCAATTTGAAGGATCTTTTGGCTGGGGAAGACACTTTGCCAAGTTGGCAAGACAACTTTTTCAGATCCTTTCAGAAGGTCTTTCAAAATGTGAAGACATGAGGTTCAACGTTTCGAAATTTCCCCGTGCCGATTTGATGAACTTGAACTCATTTTGAGATCAGGAAGACAAGTCAGACTTCTCCGCCTACGTTCGAAACGTGGTTCGCCAAGCCGATTGTCCTCAAGNCCGATTTGATGAACTTGAACTCATTTTGAGATCAGGAAGACAAGTCAGACTTCTCCGCCTACGTTCGAAACGTGGTTCGCCAAGCCGATTGTCCTCAAGGAAGCGAAGTGTCTTTGTCGACTCAAGGCATTTGGACGTGTTCCGCTGGATCTATGCCACCAATTGCACAGGTCCTGCACAGCAACTCGGTTGCCAAGTGGATGTTGAGATATGTTGAGATATGTTGAG
>BGPT01000916.1:114535-152782 GCA_003297045.1 Symbiodinium sp. clade C Y103 | reverse complement strand
AGTCCTGCCCAAGGGAACCAGCTGCTACTTTGTCCAGAATTGAGTGAAATGGTTGTAGCTTTCAGGAGAATTTCCAGATGTTGCATTTCTTCTGAAATGTCATTGAGAGTTTCTTGAAAGGAACTGTTCCCGTGTCTCGAATCAAAGGCCCTCCACCAGCGATTCCTTACATTTTCAAGTTCAAGAACGGTTCTTTGCATTTGTGCGGCCCGGCCGACAATCGCATGCATCGCGCCACGAACTTTGACGGTCCTGGATTGTGCATCATGGACAAGATTGAGACGGTGCCAGCACACACGATGCCGCGACAAACATCGGCAAACACACAAATGTCGCAAGCGTCGCTTGCTTCGCATTGTTTTTGAGCAAAGAATATACGTTACATATCATCGAATCTCCTTGAATCTCTTTGAGTCAAGCAATAAGCGTCTATGACACGCCGTCACGGTTCCATTTTTTCTGTCGCACCATAAGCGATCCCAAGGTCTCTGGAGCCTGACCCCGAGTTTAGCCGCAATAGCACCGAGAGCGTCAAGGCTCTGCCAAATTTCAACGAGTCGAAAACAACCACACCAATTCTAATCAAATCTATTTCAAATCGATTTCAAATCTACATTATTCTACAAGTTCTCTACCGCTCTACCAGTTCTCTGCCAGTTCTGACCAGCTGACAGATCTACCAATTTCTACCAATGTTCGCAGACTGAGGGTCTGGATGCAGCTAGAAAACTGGCACTTCGGCTCACGGGTCTTGATGTTGACATTTTTCACAGATGTGAGTGATCCAAACAATTTCAAACGATTTGCGAAGCGCGTGAATTACTCTAGATCCTGTTGATGTGCAGGATCAGCCCACCAGATCTCCATTGCTCAATCAGAAGGTTTGCAGGGCCGTTTGCAGATTTCCGGGGTTTCCTCTTTTGGGTAGGTTTTAAAAGATGTTTAAAGTGCCCAATGCAGATCAAATTCACATCGCCAGATGATCTTGTTTGAAGAGTAAAATCCCAAAGTTCTTTAGGTCAGAAATGGAAAAATATTGTACAGAAACTCTCACCCTTGCATGGCAATAACATGACTCTCCTTTCCGCTTTGAAGGAGCATATCACACCAACGAAGCAGAGCAAGAGCGTCGTCCACTGGATTGAGGACCAGTTTGTACACATTCTGTTGCCACTAAACTGTTCGCGCTGTACTCAGCAGTTGTTTTCTGCACATTTGTTCCCAACAGTCACAAAGAAAGGCAGTGTGTTTGTGCTCCAGATATTTGCACCAGGAGCAACCTGCCATGGCAGCATCAATGGCACTGGCTCTCACCAGTACGATCATTGCTTTGCGCAAGTCCATTTGAGTTGGCCTGTGACACAAAGATTGGACGTGAAGTCCCAGTTGATGCAGTCTTTTTATGTCAAGAAAACACAGAACTAAAGGCTTTGAGATGTTTTGAGATTGCCTTGTCAACAGGTCCGGATAGAACATTGGTTTCAGACAAAGGACAATTGGACACAATTCTGGGAGGGACCCATAGGATACCTACCAGGTTCAGTTGATCTTTGTTTTGTTCCGGCTTTCTAGCCAAGTTGCCTACCGCTGATTTATAGCGGTCCGGTTTCGGAGTGAACTGCNATACCTACCAGGTTCAGTTGATCTTTGTTTTGTTCCGGCTTTCTAGCCAAGTTGCCTACCGCTGATTTATAGCGGTCCGGTTTCGGAGTGAACTGCGAAATGCATCAAAGAGCCAGAGTCCCGGTCATATGCTTGGAACTTGGTGGAACTTGGTGGAAACTGAACGATAAATTGAATGATGATGAATCATAATGAATCTTGCATTGATGATCGGACATGGTTTGATCATTTCNGCTACTTGAGCCCAAAAGAAACTTGGATCTCTTGGGAGGTCCCAACCTTCTCTGAATCCGCACAGAACGGGCCAGAGTGAGGAGCGTTTTCAATGATGCAAGAGCGTCATCTTTGTGCTTAGCGCCTTGAGACACTCGAAAAATCTCCGAAAATATCTACTCGAAAGCCATCGAAATTCAACAACTTATTTCCAATAATTTGAAACCTTCCCTTAAAATTGGAGGGAATCCTCAAGGTTGCATGCAGAGCCCGCCGGGCAAAGCGCCTTGTTTCAAGCTGAGTGCCAACACCCGGAACGCAGCTGGCAGCTTTCGGCGGATGTCCCTTGCCGATGCATTCGGCCAAGAAAAAAACTTCAGAAAGACTGGAAGCTGCTGGAGTTGAGATCTGATTTTCCATCATATGGGTTTCATCACAGAATCTCAGTGAATCTCAGGTCTCTTGATTTGACAGGTACTTTCCAATGGCACCATTGTTGCTTCAACCTGGGAGCTTTCACTGCACTTTTTGCAGCAGGCCAGAGTGGCAGTTGCACCTTCCAATGGGATTCTGATAATCCACAGTAGGGAAACCTATCAACCAATTACAATGAGATGGGATCGGGCTATTCTTGATGTCTGAAATCTCATCAGACCTGTATCCTCCTTTGAGAGAGTCTTCTTTCACCAGAGTTTGGAATCAACAAGGGCAGCGATAGATTGACACTGCTTTGGGTGCTCTGCGCTTCATGAGAGGCACAGCAGACTTCCATTGTGAGTTTCAGTGCTGCGATATCTGCCTGCAAGAAAGGCGAGCCCACCTGCCCATTGAGTCGTCGGAGAATTTCAGGTAAATATCAGATGAACATCAGATGAACAGATCATCACAGATCATGTCATCCTGATATATCCTGATTCTCAGATCCGCAACTGCTTCGCAGCTTCGCAACTGCTTTCAGCTCTGCTTGGGCGGAGGCTCAACGTGGCTGCCAGCTCAGTTGCTGCTGCAACAGGCCATGGCTTGTGGCCACCAGGCGAGACGGCGGGACCCGATGGGAATTCCAGTGGCGAAGTGTGGCAATTCACAGCAGAAATGGCGAGCTGTGCACTTGCCAAATGATTTGCCAAATGATTTGCCAAATGATTTGCCAAATGATGATTTGATGATTCGATGATTCGGTGTCCAGAAGGTGAAGTCACGGAAACGCACACAACATGTTGCAAGATGGGCCCATGTTGTGCAACATGTTGGGCATGTTGCAACATCATTCAGACGGAAACAAATGAAGGAAGAAGCGCAGCCAAGATACATCCAGAGTCAAATGGAGTTGTTTGAGGACGGATTTGCCAGGCTTCAAACAAACTTTCTAGCCTGACGCTTTTCTAAGCTATGCAGCTATGCCGCTATTCTTTGAAGATTGGGAGAGATCCCGTCTATCCGACTCTATCCTAGAACTCTGGAAACATTGTGTTCTGATTGCTGTGCAACTCTTTGCATCCTTCATCATCTTTCATCATCTTTCCAAAATAGGCTTCGACAATGTGACAGGCCAATGATGTCTCGGTGGCAACCATGGTCCTGGCACAAGCAATAAATCGCCAGTGGCCATCGGCGTTGCAACAGCTGCTGCACTTTGAGGAACGAGGCAGTCTCAAGTGCAGTGACAGCAGCAACTTCAGGATCAACTATGGTAAACATTGGATGAACATTGCATGAACTGATAAATACTGATAAACTTGATTTGGATTTGGTTGAAATTGTGCATTTGACCTGCTCAACAGCATGAACTTCGAAGCATTTGACCCATTTGGCTGGAATTCTTTTGTGACATGTCCAGCACAGGTGTCAAGTGTGACGTGGATGCCTGTGCATCTGTTCTCACAGCTGCCTGGCAATTTTGTTGGTCTACTGGAGTCTACCATTTATGCCATATCATGGCCATATCTATGCTCGATGATGGTCAATTATTTGTGCCATATTGGTGGCCCCCAAAGATAGAGAAGAAGCCATTGCCAAATATCTTCAGGCCAAACATTGGACAAACAACATCAGTGTGCCAGTAGGCAACCTAGGGGTAATACAGGACCTTGGTAATGGACCTGACAAAGTCATCATGGAGCTGTTCAAATGGATGAATCATGTAAACAAATCTTGGTTCCTCAACCTACTAAATTCTTGGTGGGATAGCAAAGCCACCCCTGGTGACATCTGTTTTGCCCGAGTTGTACCAATATAAGAAAGGCGATACAGATGAACCTTCCAACTATAGACCGATCTCTTTGTTGAATTCTTCTATAAACTCTACATGATTCTGATCAGGCAACGCTTACAAGCCGTTTTGGAGAATACCATGACTAAGACACAATTTGGGTTTAGACCTTCTAGGAGCACCTCCCACGCCTTATTCCTCTGTAGCAGAGGAGCAAGGTTCTAATCTAATCATCACCTTTTTAGATTTTAAAAGGCGTTTGACAAGGCCCAGCATGAAGAGCTGTATTTGGCATCACCCAGACTTGGGGTCCATGAGCATTTTAGTGATGTCATGAGAAATCGTTATTCCAACCCTTGTTTCTTTGTCGAAGATGAGTTTGGCACATCCTCAACAAAACGGCATGCGGCAGGGATTAGGCAAGGATGTCCATTATCCCCTTACTTTTTTGTGTTGGTTATGAGTGTAATAGATCATGATATTTCGCATAGTCTTGATAGGCTTTTGAATGCAGTCGCAATGCGGGCCCACGGACACTTGAGTGCCTACGACCGCCCAAGAAAATTGCTCAATAGTCGATAAATATCCATAGTCTGCGCATAGTCAGTATATTTCAGTTGTTACTTTCACAACGGATACAGTTCGCTGCAGTTTTGTAAGCACTTCCCATGGCATGTGTCGCCTCGGTGCCGAGGAATGCGAGCAAGAAAGCCTCCCCAGCATCGAGACTGACCTGCTTGGTTTGCTGGATTGGGTGACGCCCAAAAAGCCACACAGTTGGTTGGATCTGGCTTGTGGTTTTTCGATGTTTTCAATTTGCGTCATTTTTTCCCTTTAAAAGTGATGATGATCCCGATTGACTGCTGTTTCTGTTATGGTTTGAAACAACTAACCAGAAGAAGAGATTGCAGAGGGAGTTGTAAAGCAGCCGGTACATGTTCTCAGCAGCTGGTATCACGGTATCTAGTTCTGCCAAGCCTGTTTGCTTCAAACGTCCGTTGATGTGTGTCGATTCCTGGCTTGCAAGGGGTTGCACATTCTGTCTCGCCGATCAGTGAAGTACACTTGAAACTTTACAACTTTGCAACTATGAGTAGTTGACAAGTTGCCGGTCTCGGTTGTTCTCTTGCAAATGTTTCTGCAGATTTGAAGCCACCGCATTTCAATTCCACCACAGATCCTCACACTCAGCCATGGGAAGTGGACCAAGTGCACCAGAAATGCCTGAACCTCAAAATTTCGAGTATCCTTGTGAGTTTTTGCGAGATTTCGGACGCTACTGTTCGTCGCAAAGTTTTGTAGGACATGCTTCTCTGCACTGCCGCTCGGAAGCCCAGAGACAGTAGACTTCCTCTTGGGAGATCGTGGCACCACAAATGTGAAGACTTTCAGATTTCATGGGATTTCTGAAATCTGCCGAATTTGCTGTTTTTTCTTGTTCAATTCTGCAATCCCAGAGCATTTAGAACACCACACATCTTTTGCAACGGCGGCAAGGTTGACCGCAGTCTCGACGAGGCAATGTCTCGGTGCGACACCAAGCTCCAGCTCTAGGCACAGAACGCCGAAAAAACGACAGTTTCGCGACAGTTCGACAGTTCACATGATTCCACACATTTCCACACATGATTCCACGATTTGACGATTTGACGATTTGACGACGATTCGAGGAGTTGCGGTCGTTTGTGAGAATGATTGTGGTTCAGTGCATGTTCATGTGTGAAAATGGCAGGCAGGTCAAAGGATGCGAAAAGGATGCAAAAGTTGTTTGCATTTTTTCTTTCAAACTCTTTTTTTTCCCTGTTTGACGATAACGTGATTAGACAATGATCATGTTATGATCACAGTCGAAAGATTTTCCATTTTCCGTGGAGATCGAACGGTAGGCCGTGGAAAGGTCGACCTGATCATGGCAGTGCTTCAAGCGGGTCGAAAGGACCGAAAGGACCGAAAGGACCGAAAGGACCGAAAGGACCGAAAGGACCGAAAGGACCGAAAGGACCGAAAGGACCGAAAGGACCAAAACCATCCGAACCATGGATTCTTGACCGCTTAAAAGTCTTTAAACTTTAAAACAGAAAACTGAAAACCATGTATTTTTCGTGTGTTTCATACAAATACAAATGTTTGTACTTTGAAGGGTCGCTCGATTCATGGTGAACACTTCGTACATCATTTCTCTGGGCATGGTTTGGACTTTTGGATTTCAGGCCAAGAAGATGAGCATTGTACTACCAGTACCAGATCGTACCAGATTGTACAGTGACAAACAGTGCAACATTACAAGTAGGACAAAGTGTTGCAAACAATGCTTTTCGTGTTTCTGACAACCTTTGCACCAGTCCTGAGGTTGACGGTGTCGTTGACGATTTCTATTGCATGCCTTGCAGCATCATCACAGCGAGGTGTGGGGTGCTTGTCACATGTGTCGACTCCTCTTGACAGGTAGATCAAAGATATCAAAGCCACCAAGGTATCACGAAAATATCATGAGGCTGAACCCACTATGAACCCACTGCTTGTCGTTGCTGGATATGGATATAAACCCTGCAACAAAATTGCAGTGGTTGTGTCTCAGTTCTCTTTTTCAGATGTCTGATAATGTCTGATATTTGTTTTTGTAGATAGAGCAGCTTCACAGGACAACGTTGGCAGAAGGTTGCGATGCATGCCACAAAGCAGCTGGAACTCAGGGAAATGCTGCTGTGAATCTCCCGTTTCGAACCTTTTCCTCCGAGCTGTTGAACAGCTGTTACCTTTGGAATTTCTGGTCTTTCATTCTGTTCGTAAAATTGTGGCCTTATTTTGTTCGCCACGTTTGATGCTGTGAACGATTGCAGTTTTGGCTTGGCCTGAGCACAATCGATGCGGGGGGGGTCATATGGTTTCATGCCGGTTGCCAAAGATATCGCATATATCAACTGCACACAGCGATATGCAGAGTGTGGCTGAAAAGTATTTGAATCGCCAAACCACAAAAGCTGAAAGCCTTGACTGCAACGCCGAAACGACGCTATGGGAGCGAGATGAGACACCGTAAGGCACGCTCTATGCAATGCAAGGTTTCAAGACTGAAGCGGGGCGCCACTTTTGCAGAAAGAAATCTGCGAACGGATCAAGCTTTTTCGCCATTTAGGAATGGATGGAATGGTTGCTTCTTGGTGTTGCTTTCCCATCGCTCTGATTTGCGTGTAGCATGTCTTAGCATCTGGGATGATGATCCAGGAACTGAAGCTCCCAAGCAAAGTCTCAGCAAAAGCGACAAAGTTTCTACAGGCGGAGTCAAGGGCCATAAGATCCATGTCGTTGTTGAGAACCTTTTTTTTTTCGGTGCAGTCAGATTGGGGAGGCTAGACGCTTGATGGCATTCCTGGATGTTTAATTTTAAGTTTGAAGCATGAGACTGTAATAGAAAGATGAGACTCATCATGAACCAGTAAAATTGGGCAGCTGGCGTCCAGTGGACAGGCCTATGGCTTTGATGAGATAGATGCTTTGTCGAGATACTGCCGGGCAGCAAACAGAGCCAAAGACATTCACATCCAGTGAACTTATTGGTTGTAGTCCATGTAGTGGGAAGTTGAAAATGAAAGTGGAAAGAAAACGGGCATGTTGAACTTCAAGTTGGGTAGCGCCAAAAGCTCAGAACACCAAGTGACAGTGCTCTTAAAATGCTCTTAATGCTCTAAATGCTCTAATTTTTCCAGTCAGAGGACTCTGCTCTTGAAACAAGTTGCTTTGAGATCTCACCCTGAGGACAAGGCTGCTAAGCAGCTTTGCGCAGTCCCAGCTGCTGGTGTGCCACTGTTTGTGACTCAGTTGCCACAAAAATTCCATAGTAGAAGTTGCCTTTAGTACGCTAAATAGTTGTGTTTGTCATTCGAATATATTTAGCGATTTTGAATCATTTGTTTATGTCTTTTTCTCCAAGTGGGTTTTGCGCCACCCATCCAGGCCGACTTATCAGCAGAAGCCGATTAGGTGCCTTTTTGTCATTGGATTGTTTCCGACCAAAGAAGAAGAAAACTCTGTTTAAAACTCTGTTTTTTAATACGCTTTTTCAGATGTAAACAGAGTTAAACACGGTGCCGGAGGACCAACTTGGCAACTTTGGGTGAGTCGGGCTCACTTCAGTGGCGTTAACGCTGTTCACATTGTTCAGGCTGCTGCCTCTCTCCTCTTGGTGGAGGGCGCTGCAACCAGGGAAGACCAAGGTGGCAGATTCACATCTTATGTTGGTGATGTGACATTTCCGACTTCTATTTAGGTCTCAGAATTCAGCGGTGCACAGGTTCCTCGCCCGGAGTCGACCAAAGCGGCAAGGCTTGGAAATGTGTTCATATGAAAGAACTGCCACAGAGGGCAGAGACACTCATGCCATAGCAACCAATGCATTCCGATGCTGTTTGGGACCACATGTCTATGACATTATGCCTATGAAAAGACGCCTATGACTCATGACATGTTCAGCCTGCAACACTAGATGCTACAGTAGACTACGCTATTGCTACACAGAGAACTTGTTTACAGGAAGGTGTGCTACGAGCCACCTCCGAAGTGGAAGGGCAACACGCAGAGGCGAATTCAATCGATGCTGGCATCCTAGCCCGAGCTAAGCGGTTTGCTAAACGTCGTTTTCTATTGTTTGAATCAGGAGGTTCCCTTTCGATTTCTCTTGGTGTTGAGATTGTGTGCAGGAACAAGAACAAGCCTGCGAGTGCAGGCCCACTTTGCCATTTCTTTTAGCTAGTTCGTTTCTGACATGTTAGATGTGATATCACTCAGCTTCACGTTGCCATCGCTCAGTTTCGAACGCTGAAAGCGGCTTGGAAACTCCGAAGTTTCGGAAGAGTGTCTTCGATGTGACTCACAGGACAGGTCACTTTGAGAAATATTTGAGAGATAATGTTGTTGTGTCAGTTGTCATCTTGTATAAATTTGTTTGTTTGTTTAACTGTGTTTCTTTAAATTCTTCTCGTGTGTTATTCAGAAACGGTAGCAATTGGCCCGAGTGGCCCGACAATCCCAGAAAGCTTTTTGTGCACATTGATTGTCCTGAAAATTATCCCTGCTGTACCGACTAAGTGGGTACTTCTTCAAACTCTTCTGTCAACTTATGTCTCAGATATCCTCACTGACCGAGTTCTGATGTTCTTGAACATTTGGGTGCACCTCCGTTGTTTCTATGTTTCCAGCGGTGAATTTGAAGATGGGAAACAAAGAGTATGATGACTTGAATGATTTGATCGCATCCAACAGAAGGCTGTCTCGCATCTATTGGAATATGATCGGTGCTTGACCAATCAATGTTTGCAATTGTGATTGCTGCAGCAAGTGGCACAGGAAGGCAACACTCAAGTCCTTCGGGAAGGACTTTGCGAAAAGAAGTCACATGCATCCAGTGCATCGAATGCAGAATCTCTCTATTTTTGAATATGTTTGAATTGTGTTTGATATGTATTGAGATGCTTGATATGTATCGATATGTGCAATCCGCACCACGCTGTCAGGAGCGCAGAGACAGCAAACGATTGTCCCAAGATTCCACGTGCCTTCGTCAAACTGCGTCAAACTGCTTTGTCATTGTCCACTTCCCGCCTGTCAGAAGAAGTGCGAGCGCAGGCGAGAGGCGGATCCAGCTCTCACCTTTCAACAGGAATCCCAGGACACTTTTCGACACTTTTCGACACTTTTCGACACAGCTTCAGCTCCTTCAGCTCTTTGTCATTTCGGTATCGTGAAGCCGTGTCCGACAATTCATCCATTGGATTGTGCCACCATTTGCTCCACCTATGTTCCACTATATTCTGGTTTTCAGTTTGTCCAAAAATCACATGAAGAATACATGAAGTTGAAAGTCGGGATAGTCGGGATATGTCGGGATGACATCATCAGATCCATCAGATCTCGATCTCAAATTGTCACTTGTGATGCTGTTGTGACGTTGTGACGCTGCTGCGTCGTTCCAGGAGGATCAGCGAGTCGCTCTGTGGGAACTGCACGGATTGGCGAGTCGCTCAGGGGGGACCTGGCCGGTGATCCAGCGTGGGATGGTGTGCATCGTGTTTTGGTCGACTCATCCGATCCAAGGCAAGGGATGTGAATATGAAAGTGGCCGATGTGGTCTCCATCAAAGAAATCTTTGACTCTTTTGATGAAGACAAAACAGGGACCTTGGAGTTGGAAGAGACTCAGATGCAGAAAGTTCAAACATGTTTTTTTCACATGTGACGCATTATGATTGCATTATGATTGCATTATGATCGCATTATTTTCACGTCCAGTCTAAAGATGGTTCAAGCATGTTCAAGCAGCCTTTCTGCAGCCTTTCTGCTCTGGCCACACTGAAGTCATTTGTCATTTCTTCCATTTCTTCCATTTCTTCCTTTCATTTCCAGCCGCTCGGAGTCTCAGGAGTTCCAAAACGTTGCCATGGGGATACTCTCATCGCAGCTCAAGACGACTCAGGCAGAGTTCTGTGAAGCTACGATATGCTGGGATATGAATCAAAAATGAATTGTGTAAAAAGTTTGAGGTAAACTCAGGTTGACGAAAACACTTCCAAGAGCTCAAAAAGAATGACCGAGACGCTGGGTTTGTGTATTTTTCGGAGGCCAAACAGCGAGTGCTGCAGCTCTGTGAGAGGAGATCCTTTCCCCAGTCGGTTGTCCAACCTAAGGAGTCTGGAATAGTTGGACATTTAGATCAATCAATTAAATAAACTAAATAAACTAAATGTAAGTAAATCATGACACGTTCAACATGCCACATGAAAATCGACCAGGAACTTTGCAATGATGGACTCCGACGGCTCAGGTAGGGCCTTTATTTTCAAGCAGACCAAGCCAAGTTCTTTGCCCATTGGTGGATTCATTACATTTTCATTGTCCATTATATGTTCATTATGTGTTCATTATGTGTTCTACAGTGTGGCTCCAAGTGTTGCAGTCGGGAGGTTCACTGGATTTTCAGGAGTTTCTACGGTGCTGGACTTGGAGTCACGGAATACTGTCATCGAGGTGTATGTCACATTGCTCTTGCTGGCAGTTGCTGCCATATTCTCGCTTCAGATTTTGTTCACTTCAGGTGGTATTCCTCACGAAGCTTCAGCGAAAGTCTATTGCTCACAGATGCTGAAAGAGATATCCGACAGTTGGCCAAGAAGTGCGGATTGGATGCGAACACAGTGGACAAGGTGATGCAAGATATCTATGTTTGAAGCATTTTGACTTACGTTGAAGTGATATGTTCATTTCACAAAAGGACGTGGGAGCAACAGATTGGTCTTTAAGCTTTGGAGCTCCTCAAGTCACTGAATTCCGTCAGTTCCGTCACTGAGTTCCTTCGGATCATCGCAGGTGAAGGAATATTTTGATGCCGCGGACACCGACGGCTCAGGACGAGATTGAAAACATGTTTGACATGTTGATGATGTTGACCTTGCACAGAGTCCACAGCACACTTCGCAAGGAAACATTCAGTTCGCTGAGTTTGGCGCCTTAGTTTTTGCACAAAACTTGAAACTTTCAGCAGATCCGTATTTTGGCTAAAGTGTAGACGCAATGTATTGTGTTCAAATGCGTTTAACAACGGAAGTAATGCTGAAGAGTCACAGAGTGCTGATTTCGCCCCAAGGTTTGCAGAGGTGTTGCCTGGGATGCTGAAATTGCCAGCAGGCTTCGAATTGCCGGAAAGTCCCAGAACTCAGACACGCAGTGACACGCAGTGACACACAGTGATAGCTGCGCTCAATTTCACTCAAGTGTTATGTATATCGTATATCCGTCCAGACGAATCAAACTTCATTTAGACCAAAAACTTGAAGCCACAGCTGTCCTTGACTGCCGTTGTTTTTTATTTTTCAAAGGAACAAAGAAACTTTGCTGCTGTTGTGGGAAAAGAGCAGAACTTTGATATGGATGAGGCAGCTCAGTTTCTTCACTGCATGACTGGACTCGACTTCTTAGGTCGCGTCCGGTACTTCTGGTCGGAGGAGGGTTGCAGTATTGTGAAAAGACACAAGACGGCTCCAGTGTGGAAACAAGCAAAAGCAGTACAAAACAAGGTCACTTTGTCAAGTTTCAAAGTTTCAATATGTGTAGTTCTGCTCCTATTCAGTCACTTGTGGGGCAGGCTGACACGAACCATGATGAGACAATCGATCCTAGCTCAGTGCGGGGAGTGTTTCCCAGCTGTCAGAAATGTCAGAAGCATCTTATGGAAACACGTTGATCATTTTGGCAGCTTTGCGGTAGGATCTCCAACGACTAGCAAGATTCACCTTATTACCGTACTCACATTTGACATCCTCACAAGAAGTGCAAGGCCAATTCAAATAAAATTTCTGAACCTTGATGAACCAAGCTGTGTCGCAGCACTGGGTATTTGTAGTATTCTCTGGCCAAGCTCGGCACAGTGGAGCCATGTCCGGTCCAGACTTCGATGGCCAAATTCTTTCAGCCATTGCGATTTCATGTGCTCTACTGGGAAACAGGTGACGGAGACTTCCCAGAAATCTGTGAGACCTGCCATGGGGTTTCCAAAGCATGGCACTGGCGGATGGACAACGTCCAGAGCTGTTTACGCATTTGTGGGAAAGAGGGCCACGGTTTTCGTCGCGAAGTGGAAACTTTCACTTGTCTTGGTCCCAAGATGTGTATCAGCTCCTTGGCAATTTGAGCTTCGAGCGAGCTTTCATTGGCTCAGTGTTGGCTCCGGGGAGTTTTCCCCGCTTTGAGACGGTTTCCAGAACACATATCCAAAGCAAAGAAGACATTTCTGACTGACTTTGCATGGTATTTATGGTTTGGATGGCGGATTCATTTCCCAATTTATTTGGTTTTTCCAAGCCTCCAAGCCTTGTTCACAGTTCTCTCAATGCACGTTTTCCTTTGTTTCCCTCGCCCCGGTGATGCTCCCTGTTCGGGAGTTTCTTGGCACCCTGTTGAAAATGTTGACACGTGTTTTACCAGGCTACTCTCTTCGTGAGTTTTACGAGCACTTGGCCGTGACAAAGTCCAAAGCTCTCACAGAAGACACAGTCATTGGAGCAGCCATCCGAGCGCAGCAGACGCCAGTTCCAGGGGTCAAGGCGGAACGCTTCTCCATCAGGAGCCACGTGTGACTCACTTGTGCACACGTGAATATCGGATCTTTGGCTGAGGCCAACTAAAGCATTCGAATCTTGACTTTTGGAGAGGATGATTGGATACAAGTGGCAAGTGCAAGCTGTCTTGGTTTGCCAAACACAGCACGAAATGTCAGGACTTGGAACGAATGTCTCGCAGGATACGTATCTGAGATTCGTGGCTCGGACTCAGAGCATGAAGATGTGGAATGATGTGGAATGATATTAAAATACAAATGAAATTAAAGTGATGTGGATGATATGGTGACTTGATGTGACTTGATTCGGGTCACACTCCAAGTCTTCGCAGCGAAGGATCCGAAGCAGAGAAGGATGGAGGCAAAGCAGTTCCCTTGAGGCATTTAGCGAAGAAAATAAGACTTCCTGGCCTTCAGCAGCAGTTTTGCCACGTTGTTTTGGAGTCAATCCCAGTCAACGGTTTCAGGTTGCTATCGAACTAGACCCCACTGGCATCGAGCTTTGCCCACTGATCCCCCAGGGCAGTGGGGAAGGAAGCTTGGCTAAGCTTGGCCACAATTTTCCAGTGCTGGCCAGTGCTGGCAAGCTTCGCCAAGCTTCTTGATTCAGTTTGATCAGTTTGCAACGAATTTGATTTGTTCAAACTAAATCAAACATCATGTTGATCTGCGCAGTCTGGCGGAGGAAGGACAGCAAATTTCATGGCAGCTTTTTGGCTGCTTTGTGGTTGGTCAGTTTTGTCTATGAACTCTTGCTACAAACAACAGGTCCAAATCCGAATCATCGCTCTCATGGTGCAAAATATGGCAATTTTGATGAGTTTTTTTCTAGGAATCACACATTTGATGAGTTTTCGACAGATCTTGACAGTCCACAGTTTCAAAGCTTGAGACGGTTGAGACTTCATCAGCAGCAAGGTAGAGTTGTCAGATCTAGTCAGTTGGCATATCTTAGCCAATCGATGCGATTCAGCCACGCGACCATAATTCTGCGGACCAAATGTGAATCACTTTCCAGTGCCGGCTTCATTTCAGAGACCTTGATACCTTCGCAGATTGCTGGCACAACCTTCAGTGTTTGACTTTGAGGGAAATCAATATGCACTACTCCTAAGCTCCTAAGATTGCAAAGATTGCAATACAATGATTTTGTGTCAGCCTGGGTACGGCAGTTCCATACGCAGAAGTTTTCGAAACTGCACTCAGGAGAACTGACGAGGGTCCTGGACTCAGCATGTCACAGAGGAAGTGTGTCTCAGCGTGTCACAGTGAGCCCAATTTGCTCAAAAAACGTATCTGTTGAATTCTGTTGATAGTGTGTGCCACACAGGTTGTGATTCTGCTGGGTGGTCCTAACGGAATTGGTTACCTGCATCAAGTTCGGCAAATCTTGCACGGCTTGCATTGCGGAATCTTACCTGTTCGCTTGCCTGGTGGAAAGCAGCACTCCTATGTCGCACTTTGCGACATCTTTATGTGGCATGATCGTCAGCAGTTGTTGCCAAACCTTACTGACATGCAGCTTGACAGCATTTACAGCATTCACTCTTTCTTCTTTCTATACTTGCCTGATCATTTTTCCTGTTCTTGGTTGGCTCCGTTGGCCAGTTTTGCCTATTCTTCTTTCTCGTCACCCCTGTCGGAGTGTTGAAAGATTTCAGATCAGCTTGGCTCCAGCGGATTTGAGGATCAGGCTTGGGCCTTTTCGTTTTGCGAAACAGGCAGATGAATTGGTGCGTCTCATTGCCTTGAATATGCAGGAAATCGATAAGAACCTCCGAGATCCACCAAATCCACAATCAACACTTGCTTCCAGTGCTTCTGAACTTCAGATGGCGACGGGAAAAGATTTGCAAATTCCCAAGGCCAGCGAGAGCTGCCTTTCAGATGAAGAGATTGCTATTCAATTTGAGAAGGAAATCCTGCGTCATGGCGGCTACATCGAATGCAACCTTCTCTATGTTTGTAATCCTGGCCTTCGAGAATTGCTGGGTGAGCGAAAATTGCTGCAATTTTTGAAGGCTCAACCTACAGTTTTCACCCTGGGCATATCGGACGGGCAAGACATTGTGGGCACCTTGCGTTTAGCTGCGACGGAACCAGCTTCAACAGGCCAGACATTGACAGCTTCAACAGCTTCAGGCCGCCAGGCCATGCGAGAGCTGGAAGTCGCGGTGGCCGAGTTCTGTGCGGCCTGGGTTCCAAAGACGGCTGCACACGATGCACCGTTCATCCCGCGAGTTGCTCGAGACGGCCGAGTCTACAAAAAGCTTCAGGCCTTTGTGCGGCACTGCCCAGTGTCATCTTTGAAAGCTAAGACAAGCAGCGACACAAGGGACATCAGCACAGGCAAGACAAGTGAGACAAGTGAGACAAGGGAGACATGGATCATGGAACTGCTTCATTTGCGGTTGTTCCTGCTGGACCGTCCACTGACCTTTGTGGTCAGCGACTCAGGGAATCCGTGCAACAAAGGTCTAAAGAATTGTTGCTGCCACTTGAAAGTGGCCTTGAGCAAGGAGGCAGCTGTGCAGCTTGAAACTAAGGCTGACCAAGAAGCAAAAAAACGACAAAAACAAAATGCAGAAAGTGCAGAAAATCCTAAAAGCTTCAGAAGTCTTGTTGATGTGGCATCTTTGCGACAGCTATTCTGCGACGGTGACATTTTTGTGATTGACAAGCCCAACGATTTGTCAAGCCAAATCCTTCAAAGGGTCTACCAAAAGATGGCTGATGAGGAAGGACGAGGAAGACAGATCGATTGCTGCTTGGAGAATTCACAGAGAATCCATGGAGAACAGTTCTCATAAGTTGATCACAAATTCTCGGATGCATTGCACCATGGTTGCAGCTGGATCATATCTCAAAAATGTCGACTCCAAGGTTCGCAGCTGGACAGCGAAGTTTCAGGTTGCTTGCTCTTTGCCTCTGTGCCGATCCTTTCCTTTGAGGCTTCCTGTAGCTGCCGGCTTTCTGCGGCTGTCATGACTTGAGTTGTCCAAACATGTGGAAATTAGACAATGGCATCAACAGATGCATCCATATGCAACCTCCGCATTCAACCTTGAGTCCCGATCCTATTCAGGCAACCTTTTTGGCTGTAGTGCATGGTAGCCTGCCAGAAGCTCGTGAGATCGCTGCAAAGTTGCTCGCATGCAACAAATATGCAGACGCACCAATTTTGACCAAGTATTGTGAAACTTGAATCGGAATCATGATACTGCATTCAAATGGCTTATAGTACAATCAGCTCCATGTTGGTTGTGGCTCAACGTCCTCAAGTCCCATTTCTCCAAAATTGAAACTTGTTGGATCTTACTAGCGTATTGGCGTGTATTGCATGCATGTATGGCTTCGAAATCGAGATCTTCCATGATACTCCCATGCGCCAGCTGTGCACGGTGCTTCCAGGCTACATGTTGTTCACCATGGCAAGAAGACGATCGCTTTCGTGTCACAGAAGGGGCAGCCTGCTCACAGCGTTTTCACTCCACTGGAGGAATGGAAGCTGAGCTGAAATTAATATCAATTGAATCAATTGTGCGGTCAGATGCCCTGAGGTTACTTAAGGTACTTCAGCAATCTTCAGCATTGTTTCTCAATTTTTGCAGATCCTCAAGTTGTGGGTGATTTTCTTAGACAAAGAACCATGAAGACCCAAGTGTGCCTAAGTCTGCATTGTGACAAGTCGCTTCTCCTGTCAGTGTAAATTCAAATTCTGGTGCGTCAAATGTTTACCAGACTCAGGACAGAGACAGCAACTGGTGAAACTGTGACCTTGGTGGAATCTTCGCAGAGTTCAGCATGGTTCCCTGTTGCTATCCAACTATCGCGTCTATCACTTGCATCCATTTCTACAAGACACATCCAAGATTCAACTGATTCAACTTCATTCTACATTTCATGTGTTGAAAGACTTGGAAGTTCCTTGGAAGGTCTAGAAATTCTTCAGAAAGACATAGAAAGACTACGAAAGACTCAGGAATGCAGATCGACGACGAAGGTATTGCACCAGATCCGTGCACACTTGGCTCACATTGGGCACCCCGTGCTGGGTGACAAACTGCAGCTTTGCTGAACAGCTTTGCCAAGGGCTTTGTGTTCAAAGTTGTGTTCAAGTTCCAAGCAAAAAATAACAAAGCAGATGAAAGCAGTGTGTTTTTTTCGATTATTTCTGTTTGATTTTGTTTTTACTTGCAGTTGGAATTCAGGAAACAGGATGGAACGGTGAGATTATCCTTTGAGCACAAGAAAATCTCGACCATGGCCTCTGAACATCTCTGAACAACCTGGCCAATCTTCTAAGGTATGGCAAGAGCACTGCACCACCAAGCTGGTGCACAGGCTCGGGCTCGCTACTTCCTGCTACAGTTCTCACATAGTCCGGTGCCGGGATGCTCTTGGAAATAGGAATATGGATTCTATGGATGTTTAAGAAATTTCAAGACGCTCTTGTTGGATCTTTCTGGTACCTGTGCGTTGTAGGTATTTGCCTACACTGCCATCAGATCGCTGGCCAAACCGCAAGAAGCTCTTTCCAAGCTGAGAGCGAAACACCCTTCGACCCAAAGGCAGCGAGGAAAACGTGGCGCTGCTGACGGAAAGACTCCAACATGCAACAGATGTCAAGGGGTTGACCACGTGTGCCTGTTACTTTCGTCAAGTTCATTCGGCTCATTCAGCCATTTGCCAAGGTTTTTTCCGAATTCCTAACCTGGTGGTGCAAGGCCAGTCCATGCGCTGTGAAAGTTTGCCTTGTTTCATGAGTCTATATAGTCTATGACTGCTTTGCTTCATGCATCTTCATGCCACCATGCCTCAAATCTTAAAATATGTATTGCAATGTGTTGCAGATTGTGCTGCTTGTGCTGCGTATATTGCATGCTGTTTGCAGTACCTCACCGGAGAGACCAACGTCCAAGATTTTGTTCACGTGCAGAACGCAGAGATTGTGACGAATTTTTACAGGTCCATGAGGTGCGGAGATGTGAACCTTCTGGAATTACACGCCTTCGCTGTCGTTTGTTCATGCCGAAATGGTTCACAAAGATACCATGCTTAGGACACCGGACTTAGAAATATGTATGCATTTTCCATGCAGCTCTGTCGACTCGACCAGCAAGAAGACACTTGCATTTTTCTTGCCAGAAACGTAAATGACACCAAACAAATCCAAACGAGCGTATCAATGATGCGGTTTCTCACTTTTATTTGTTGTGCACCCATCAGTTGCCTGGAATGACACAATGCCTTCAGGGTTACCCCCCAACCACCAATCATGACAAAAAGTGGTTGCTTTCCAAATGCAGCCATCTATTGGTCTTTTACGTCTACACGTGGGGTACACCAGATCTCAAGTCATGTGTGAAACTGGGTCACATTGTTGCGAATCGCCTTGGCCAAAAAGATTGCTCAATGCATTGCTCAATGTCATAAAAAGGAAGCGACAAGAAAAGCATTCGATGCCAAGTCACGCTCGCCACGATTATCTGAAGCTCTGAAGCGCAGGCACATGGGGAAGATGAAGTTTGACCCACCACCAGAGGTCAAGCCGCCACTCAGTCAAAAATCAGATGGAGGGAATGGAGGGAAGGGAGGGAGAGTGAGGTCAAAACGATGCTCTGATGCTATTTGAACGGTACGAGTCTGGACACAGAAACTGTATTCATTGATATTCGTCCTATTTTTAAACGTGAACTTTGGATTGTTTTGCTTTCCAGTGCTGAATAGTTGCGCATCACACTTCAGGACTCAAGATGAGTCGGAAGAGGAACTTGTGCGCAGCAGCAGTACCTTCCAGCCGAGCGTTCCGATGTAGTATCGAAGGCAGCATAGAGGATGTCAAAGACACATCCAAGTCCTCTAAGAGGAAAGCTACAGCAGTGAGCGCGCAAAGCGTAGGGTCCTTGAAACTTGGTTGGCCGTCTCGGTGCTTTGTTGAAACTTGGCCGAGTTGGCTGTCTCAGATTTCAGTTGGAATTTCCGAGGCAGAAGCGGGTTCGGCTCTCCGAAGATTTGCCCAAAGGCCTGAGTGCCAAGAGAATGTCAAGAGAATGTCAAGAGAATGTCAAGAGAATGTCAAGAGAATGTCAAGAAACGTCAAGACAGTTGTTCTGGAGCGAAACTGCAGCTTTGTCGAAATTGATCCAAGGAGTGGACTTCTATGAAATCCTTGGAGTGGACAAACTTGCTTGAAGCCAAGTAAGCCAAGTAAGCCGAGTAAGTCGAGTAAGTCGAGGTGGTTGTTTTGCCTTGTTTTGCCTTGTTTCGATGTTTCGGAGATTTGAGTTCTGAGGCCACTCAGGATGAGATCCGTTCAGCCTACAAACGTCGCAGACCCCAAACTTGGAGCAACGTGGCAACAGTCGTGTGGAACTCTGGAATTGTGTCTGTGAGGCGTGATCCGAGAGTCACATCCCGATGTGAATCCGTCCGCAGATGCAGCCGACAGGTGCTTGAATACATGGTGAAAACTGAAAACTATAATGGAAACATATGGAAACATGTGGAAACTGTGTCAGAAACTATGTTGAAGATGTGGAGAAATGAGACACACCGTGGCGGTGCTGCGCCAGGTTCATCCAAGCCCAGGAGGCATTTCGTTGGCTCAGCGACCCGCAACAGCGTGAGGTCTACGCGTGGAGCCAAAGCATGCTGCGTATGCAAAGACGTGTAGAGACGAGACGAAGAGAAGCAAGACATGAAGGAAGACATGAAGGATGCAACGAGTGATGAAACTGAGAAGTTCTTGATGAAATGCGTACCGTGAGGCTATTCACTGGCACTTAGTTGAAAGCATTTGACATGTCTGAGGATGGGGTTGGTGGCAAATTTGGCGAAGATGCTCTTTACGTAACTTGACACGGATCAAGCTGGTTCAAGCTGCAATGTACCAAGTAGCGAGCAAAATGGAACAGCAAAGGTGCCTGGGTGAGTCTGCCAGTTCTGTTGGCATTTCTTGGCAGATTTTCGTGAGGACTATTCGGATGAGCCCATCCTTGGTTCGCTTTCCGAAATCCGTGCGATCGAGGCAGGGCTGGCACGGCTGCAAGCTGCTGCAAGCTGCCAGATTTGCTTCCCAGACATTCTTTGCCTCAGGAGCTCACACCTGCTAGTTTTATGGTGAATGAGTGCCGGAAGGAGAAACTGATCGGCAATTCAGTTGAGTCAAGGTTATTTTGGCACAAGACTCTCAGCATTTGAAGCACTGGAAATGCAGCTGATGCTTCGGATTTCAACTGCCTTGGACAACTAAGTGTCACGGTGAGAGCAGAAGCGCTTTGCTCAGCCCAAACTTCTGTGCTGTGTAGACTGCAACTTTGCCACGGGAACGCAATAGAGAAAATGAAAGTGACAAAACACCACACTTGACCCACGTTCGACGCAATTTCTACTCCTCGAGTCCAAACGATGGACTCCCATGAGGTGAAGATCCAGCATCACATCACAAACGTTCGTCAGAGATTTAGGCACGGCCGATGACGACTGGGCGCCATAATTTGCCCACAGGATAGTCATGGATAGTCCGACTGTTGCTTTGGCGGAGCTTGTGACGGTTCTCAGGGTCTATGGAGCAGAACGGCTGAAGTATGTGAGGCATTGGCCTCAGTACAACGACAGGTTGCAGGGTGAGTTCAAGGGCGCCGTTGAAGCAGATATAGGCGATATAGATTAGGTACACCAAGTGGCCAAGTATGGCGATAACTGATAACTCATTTGTCTTGAACGCCTAGGAATTTCTTCAACCGTCGCTTGAAGCAGGTCTTGAGTTATCCCAAACTGATCAGGCCGCTGTCAAGTTGATTCTAGTTGGGCCTTGAGCTGTGTGAATTCCTGTGTTAGCCACTCTGGGTCCACTTTGGGTCCACTTTCGCTCTGGAACGGAGTTTGGTTTGAACTTTGAGACGTTCGAAACTGTTCGATACTGTTTGGAACTGGAACCGAGTCAGGAGGCTTCATCCATTCGAGCGATTGAGCGTTGAGTTGGCTCTCACACATCACTGGAACAAGGTGCAGTTGTATCAGTTGTTTGTATCAGTTGTCCACAGAGACTGGTTTTGCCGTTTGAAACAGTTCACACAGTTCACTTTCTCACTTCATCTCATTTCTCTTGGGTTTGAAAAAGCAGCTTTGCTGTAGGTTTCAGAAGCAGCTTTGTTGTGATTTTGTCTTGTGGTGTTTTTCATGGCAGACCGGTGTGGCCTTCGGCAAAATTCTTGCTTGTTTGGACCACAGTTTGTGCAATCACTTACTGTATGCAGTTACTATGTCAGAGTGTAGAGGGTTACACAGCGCAAAGGGTTAGATCCAAGAATCCAAGAAGCTTGTGTTTTGGTTGATGATGTTGATTCAATGTTGATGGTCTGATTGCCTTGACAAGTGCCGAATGATGCGCTTTTCCTGAGGTCTCAAGCAACTGCGCATTGAAATCCATGAAATCGGAACCCACAGAGCCAACCAAGCGATGGTGGTTCGCATCTCAGCGCTCAGCTCCTCTCAGTTCCTGTCGGCTTCTCTCAGCTCCCGTCTGAGTCACGTGATGTCAAGTTTTCCCTAAGTGTTCCCCAAGTGTTCCCCTTCATTCCGCAGCAGGCCGAGCGGGGCAGACTGGCAACTTTCATTGCTGACGAAGGCATTGAGGACTCCTTGGAATGGAATGCTGATGCTGGGACAATTGTCACATGTTCAACATTGGTCACATGTTCAACAATATGTTCAACAATATGTTCAACAATATGTTCAACAATATGTTCAACATGTTCAAAAGTTTCGGGATTTGCTTTGATGTACTGGTCACACCATGGAACCACAATGATTTGCTCCCAAGGAGATTTTCGACCTGGTCACAAACTGGGAGCCTGTCTTCCAGCAGTTCATTGGCTGCCAACAGGTCTGGGAATACCATCGCTTTTCCTTGGCACAGTTCTATGTACTTCAACTCAAAATGTCGCTCTCTTTGCTGAAATCCATACCAGATTCCGGGGTTTTCTCCGGGGTTTCCTAGTTCAGGCCATCTTCAAATCGCCGTGCATCGATCTAGATAAGCCCACCGTTGGTGACCAAGTTGACACAGCAGAAATGGTCCAATTGGTCCAATCCCCCAAAGGATTGTTAATTCGGACCGCAGAGAACAAGACGAAACCGCCATGGCTATCCTCTTCGGAGGGTAATATTCTCGACCAATTTCTCTGAAATTCAGTGATGCCTCAGGTTGTTTTTGTTGGAGCTCCAAATGTTGCACCCCTAGAAGTTTCACTTGTCAAGTCAGTCTACTGAGTCATTCAGGGTGCAAGACAAATGGCAAGGTGGGTAAATCTTCTTTGGTGCGATCTATCTCCACCGGCAGACCCGAGGCAGGGCCGTAGACAGGGATGTCAAGAGATGTCAAGAGACCGCACCACGCCCTACGCAGCATGCAATGCTTGAAGTGATCCAAGTGATCTAAGGTCAATAGCTATCCATACACCACGCGGCAGCTCACCATCGGCGCTTCACTTAGAGGGATATCGGGAGATGAAGCGCGATGCAGAAATTCAAAATGAAAACACTCCGACCACTCTGAGACCACTCTGATCACTCTCACTCTGACCTAAGGGCATTTGTGGCATTTCATTGCCGGCACACCTTTGCTCATCCATGGCGTGGATCCTCAGAGGCAAGTCCAAATTTTGTGGGTTCAGCAATGCGGCACTGAACCAGGTCAGATTGTGGACTCTCCTGGTTTGAAGTTTGGGCCAGGCTGGGCTGGTTTCTTGACACTACGCAGTGGTGACATCAAAAAAGAATTGAAACAAGCAGGTGGAAATCACAATCTGATGGACAAGCTCACCATGGGTTTGGCGCTCAAATGTTGAGTGCAAGAACTCTTGCCTCTGAGGCTGAGTGCAAGACATCGTTTGAATGATTTGTGATTGAGTCCTATTGAGTGCATCTTTAGGTTCCCGCATTCAGTACCCTGCTCGAATGGCACAAAGGAGCAATCACGTTGACTTTTTGTTCCAACAACCCCATTTGAACTCTTGTCTCTGAGGTTCCATGGACCACTTACCCACTGGTGTGGTTTTTGTGTTTGATCCATACCCATACACTCATGGGCTTGGAACTCAGTAGTTTGTGTAGATCAAATCTACCCCAGTGTGGCCTGCACAGAATCATTTCGTCCATTTTGCAAACTCTTGGATTGCATATTGGGAATGAGGCTCCTGGATGTGGATGAGCAAGTGAAGCTTCGGAATTCCCTTAGGCCAGAACCACCCAGATTCTACAGTGAATTGGACGAGTTGGATTTGTGCAAACACAAAGATACACGAGTTTGTCAGGGCAAGATTTCCTCGTCGGCCATGGCTTGACGTGATCAGCAAGATTGACGTTGAGGAGGAAGAAGCCAAGGCTCTGGCGAAGAATTTCGTGAATTTCGTGCTGCCATGGCAACTCGCTGTGGTTTCTCTGCTCTGGCGTTCTGCGCCTTCTCGGGTACTATGTGCACAACAGGACAATATCTCCAAGCTGTTGGGAGCTGAGTCAGCCATTACAGATGTTCATATATGTTCGAAGATCTTCACAGAGGTGACCACAGTCCAACGGCAGTCCAAGGATGGATCTATTTCCAGATGCGCTTCAGGCGTTGAAGATGACTTGAAGATGACGTATTTGCATTTTATTTGCTGACCTTTTTGTGCACTTCTATTGTGAGAGTTTCCATTGTGAGGTAAGCGCCTTTGATGGCACTGGCCTGGATGACTTGAATATGGAGGTCCATGACTTAATGTATAACTTAATGTTGGAAGATTTGGAAGTTGTTGGAGTCTGAGATTTGAATGTGCACATTTGAGGTGCGTGGATTGCTCGAAGAGATGACAAAGGCGACCTCAGAAAATAGACGTGCATGCAAGGACCATGCATCCATTTCAACTCATATTAACATATATAAACTACAGCTGCACCATTAGATCGCAGCGTACCTTTTTCCACACGTTCTCAAACCTATCAGACATTCTTAGAGCTACCGGACCGAGCGGTTACATGTTTTCCCCCTCTTGCAGGTGGTTCGACAACTGCAGCGAACCAAGATCCGACAACTTCGCATGGGAGAGGAGGAAGTGGAGTGGGTCAGCAAGGAGGTGAGCTTGGGAGGGAACCACAAAGGCTTGCGCAAACTCCGGTGAATTTGTTGGATACCGAGTTTCTGTTCGGAAACATTCGTGTCATTCGTAATTTCACAAATCATCAAGGTCTATTTGTCCATTAGAAAGTCACATCCATTGTGCAGACCTTGCTGATGGTCTTCCAAATACAGTGTTGTGGAGCAGGGAAACACCATCAAACCGCGCAGGCATTGGCTTTGCGATGAGACGGGGAGAAAAAAAATGTTACATGTATCATTTGTGCCGAATTCAATGTCCTCCGCTCTTCACATCCAGAGTCCGATGCTGAAGATGTATTTTGTCCGATATTTTTTTCCTTACGTAATTCATGACAATTTTTCCTCAAAAAATATCTTTGTGCAATTGTGTTTATTTCATGCGACTATTGTAGAGCTTCGCACACTGGCGATGCCACAAGGCTTATTTTATATTGGTAGTGCGACTGTGAGTGATGTTAACCATCTTACAATACATCCGTTTGTCGCATTTTTGCGCGCCCTAAAAAAAAAAATCATGTTGGCTGTGTTTTTTACGACTTTTGAAGGCCTTCAGGGCCTTAGAATACCAAAGTTTTTGGCGCCTCGCAACCCAAGAAGCATGGTATTTACGATATTTTTTACCCTTGGTATCAAAAACCACGATATGTACATTGTTTTTGGACAGTAGCGAGATTTCTATATATATATATATTTTTAGGCAGTTTTCAACATGTTGCAAAAAATAGTTTTTATATGCAAAAAAAAATATATATTGTATTTTATATTATTTTGGCGACCCAAGCGCAATAAAATTGGCTAAAAAATCGATGAAAAGCGCTCCAAAGCCGACCTCCGGAAGCATTTTATATGTTTTCGGGTTTTTTCTGATATTTTGGATTAATTTACGGACCGTAATTATGATTTCTAACGATGAATATCCAATATTTTTAATATCCTTTATAATATTTGAATATATTTAATGATATTTATAAATATTTGATGGAATTAATTTACTAAAATTTATACGATTTTTTTTACTTATACGATTCGCTAGTATTAGTACTCGTCTTTTAGCTCCTTTTGATGATTTATCTCGGCATTGGAATTTTTTACTGCTATCTTTGGACTCCGTATATATTTATTGAAAAAAGAGAAATAATTACCTACCTATTCTTTGGCTTATAATATTTATTGAAAAGAAAATTATTATTAGTGGTTAGAAAATTGACAAAAATACCTTTTTGGGACTAATATTTAGTACTTCTGATTAAATATATTACTACTAATATTACGATTTGGGTACACATGAGTTGCCGCGCGCAAATCGCCAGGGTCGGAAATCCCCAAATTCCGCCACTTTTTGGGGAATTCTGCAGAAGCCATTTTAGACTCCCCAGATCTTCTTTTGCTTATTTTTCCCTACGTTTCCAAATTCACGTCGAAAAAGTGCAACTATTTTGGGATTTCGAGATTTCGCTTTTCCCAAAAAGGTGACGTTTTTTGGGGAATCTAAAATTGTGGACTAATATCAGTTCTGTGCTGTACCACTGGGCAAATCTACGACGGTCGTTCGATTGCCCCTGTGTACATGCCGGTGCTTCGACTATCGTTCACTACCACTTGGGGGGTTGGGTTGGTGGGTTGGTGGGTTGGGTTGGTGGGTTGGTGGGTTGGTGGGTTGGGTTGGTGGGTTGGGTTTGCAGGGTTGGTGGGTTGGTGGGTTGGGTTGTTGGGTTGGTGGGTTGGGTTGGTGGGTTGGTGGGTTGGGTTGGTGGGTTGGGTTGGTGGGTTGGGTTTGTGGGTTGGGTTGATGGGTTTGTGGGTTGGGTTGGTGGGTTGGTGGGTTGGCTTGGGTTGGTGGGTTGGTGGGTTGGCTTGGGTTGGTGGGTTGGGTTTGACTTCTAAAAGTACTCCGAAGGGGATAATTTTCATTACTTTTGATTTCTCTAACACCGTATATTTTTTTCCTATAGCTTTACTTCCAAAAGTGGTCCGAATATGATGTAGTTTAATATTTTTTTACTTTTAAATTCGCCATAACGACATATAACTTTTTATTTCGTATCTGCCAAGATGTCTCTGCACCCGCCGCTTTTGCGAGCCTACTTGAAAACATTGGAAAAAAGCAGTGTTTCGTGATTTTCCTTTCTTTGGGGTATCTGTATTTATTCTCTTCTGATTTTCTTCCTATCTGCTCTTTTCTCTTCTGATTTTCTTTATTTTCTTATTTTCTTTTTGGTTGTGCGTTTGCTATTTGTTTTTATTATCGGAAGGTTTAGCTTCTAGATTTCCTTCGAATAATAATAAAAATATTTTTTTTATCTGCAAGCGATTAACCGAAAGCCTACGCTATTGGAAAAAGCGGGCCAACCTAAGAAATAAATATTTTTGCAATGATTATTTCCTGATAAAAAACGTTTTTATAGTTTTTCTAACCTTGGTTACCCTATTCCGAATTATATTTTTGACATATGAAATAGTGTCGACAGAAGCACGGTTGCGAGTAGTTTGTATGGAGGTAATAATTTTTTGAAAGGTATCTTCTAAAATAAAAGGAATCCTTTAGAATAATTATGGTATTGCTTCAAGAGGGGGTTTCTTGCAAAGGAATGAAAAAAAAAAAATTACTGTATATAGCAGTCTTCTTGAAAGAAAAGAGTAAATAAATATCTTAGGATTCTATGTAATTTTTTTTATAGAATTCTTTATAAGGAATAGGATCTGTTAGAAAAAAATAGATTATTATTTAATAGTATATAGACTCTGGCGATGAATAAATATTTTATCGGTTTCTGACAATACTTTAATTTGGATTTATTTTGCGATCGATTGTGCGGGTGCAAAGGATTGTTGGCTTTAACGATTTGATTTTGTGGGACGCTTGCAATTACGTAGCTTCGCAGCCCCTGGCCCAGACAATTGGGTGTGCGCAATGACCACGCTCTCTCGATTAAAGTTTTTGTCCTATAATTTCTGGTGATTCCTGTGACCACCAGGCTGCCCCGCTACCCCGCCCCGAACCGAAGACACCTCAGTCTTTTCCGTGGGGCCTCTGCGTTTCGTCTGCCCTTAGTCTGGGGCCTGAATTTTTCAGTGGCTGCATATACGACCACCTCAGAAAATGTAACATGTGAACATGGTATGACTAGTGGACATGGGGAGATTGAATGCTGATCAGCACTCCCCCTACCTCAAGACTTCAGTCGCTGAGGTACCCTACCAGCCTACCATTTGGATTGACACGTCTGGGATTTTCATCCAGACATGTTTGGTGATCTTCGTCACCCTTTTCAAAACTTTCTACCACTACATCCCAGTAAAGACACCTGGGGTTTACGCATGGCAGACTGCCATCAGCTCAAGGCACTCTCAGAGTCCTCTCAGTACCGCTCGTCGTGCTCTTGGCATCTTTGGCACATCGAGTATGCCCTTCTCGGTGCCGCATGGCAGTTTCGGTCGTGGTGGACTGCCTGCCCTGGTCCATCTGCATACAGGATGACCTGGGCGTTCAGCAGCAATCCTCTGCAGCAGGTCTGGCACCACTGGCTTCTTCTCAGTGAGCCAGAGTTGGCCAGAGTGGGGCAGGTGGCTATGGTGTGGTACCTGGTACCCCATGGTGTAATGTACACCGGCAACTCGATGCCATCCTCATCTCGGAGTACACTTGGCGGGGCCCCCACTCCATCTTCTCCTTGGCCTTTCTTTCCTTTTCGTGCTCCCTTCATAGGAACCTCTTCTCCTTTCTGGCCTTTCTCAACGCCTTTGGCTGGCGCCTCATCATCTTCAAGGATCTTCCCCTTTTTTCCTTTTTCTTTCCCAGCACCCTTCTCTGGTGCTCCTCCTCCTTTCTCTTGAAGGCGTCTGAAGTACGCCGCTGGTGGGCTTGCTTTTCCTGGCCCTATGGGTCCATGGGATGGGTCTCCTCATCCCATTCATCTGGGTGTTCAATCGGCTCCTGGGTCACCGATCCCATGAACTCCTCAACAAGCCTCGGGGGCTACGCTCCTGGCTCGTTTGGTGGTGGCGGTGGAAGCAATATTGGTGCTGGTGCTTGGCTACTGGTGGCACCACTGCTGCTGGCGGGCTGGTCGGCCGGTGCGGCCTTTGGTTGTGTGGGCATCATAGCCCTTGGTGGCGGGTACACATTCGCCAGCGGCCCTGGTGGCATCTTTGGGCCTGGCACCCAATTCCTGAGGATCTCGTTTCCTGTGTCATCCCCATGTGGAAAGGGCACCCCTGGGTCTGCTTCCTCCTCTTCTGTCTCTTCATCTTCTCTGATCTCTGATCTTCTCCTCCTTCTTATGCTCTCTGGCATCCTCAGGCTCTCTGCCTGTCTGGTTGGCGCTCCTCTGACCCTTGGTGTCTCTTCTTCTGTTGGCTCCTCTTCAGGCTGTCGGTCTTTCCGACACAGCCATCTCAGCAAAATTGGCACGATCCTCTGGATCGCTGAGATCAGGCCGAACATGGCCAGCATCATCACCAGGGCGATGAGGAACAGCTCAGAATGTTCCACGTGCTCCTCATCGTCTTCGCCCTGGGCTTTGGCTCCTCTGATGGCGATCATCAACGCCACACATTGCAGTGCCTTCTCAATCTCTTCCGACACTATGGCTGTCTTCTCAGCCTTCTTCTCGATTTTCTCAGTGGCCTTTTTCTCCTCAGGCTCATCTTCTTTGTTCTCTTCTTCTCTTCCAATCTTCTTCATGCCGAGCCCTTTCTTGAGCTTCTCCATCCTGGCGGACGTCAGTGTCTTCGTCCCCAGATCTGCCAGCAAGTCTTCGCCAGGCAGATGCCGCAACAGCCAATCACCCTTTGTAAATCTGCTTGGCGTGTGCGGCTCTCAGTCTGAGATGCCTCGTCCTCCAACGTCCTCCTTCTGCAAGGCAGATGTTCAATGCCACTTGTGAGTCTGAGGCCATCACCTTCCTGATGTGGGTTTCCAGCTCCTAAAGAATCGCTGTAATGCTTTCCCCCATCGTCAATCTTTCTATAAGCTCGTTTAGCTCTGCTTCTGCCGTGCTCAGGCTGACAGTTGACTGCCGTGATCTCTTCCACAGCAGTGGGGCGCCCCTCAAGGTCACAATCACTGACCCATGGCTTTCTTCGCCAGGGGTGCGAAGCTTGCATCAGCACAGACAGCAAGCCCTGACTGCTCTTCCCACCTCATATGATGGGCTTTTTTCAAAAGTGATCCCTTCTTGGATCGTCGCAGTCAGATCCCCACAAGTGCTCAGCTGTAGTCATAACCCATTGAGGCTTGTGCGGGGTCTGCGATGTCATTCTTGATACCGTTCTGGTCATCAACCAGAGGATCTCTCCGACAGCCTTCTGTGCCTGCCGGACTTTGTCTGGGCGCACCTCCTCCTGCTTCTCCTGTGGCATTTCCCGTGCCATTGGGATCTTCCTTTTCGGCCACTTCTTTTCTTCCTCCCCCACGTACCTTCTCAAAAGGTCCTTCATATAATTTTGCTGAGCTGCGGCCCAGACATCAAGACCATCTTCGTCTTTTGCCTTGGTGATTCCCATGCCGAGGAATCGTGTGGGATCTTCATGAATCGATTCGGGAGTTGAGGTATTCCACTTTTTCTTGATGGTCTCGGTCATCGCGTTCAGCAATGGCGTTGGACCCACTGCGAACAAGTCGTCCACATAAACCATCATCACGGCTTTTGGATGGCCTGGATGCTTCTCCTCTGCTTCTTCATCCTCCTTGACTTCATCCAGCCTCCAAAGGTTGGGTTCAGACACCAGCTGCGTCAGGTGGTACCTCTTCTGCTGATGTGGGATCACCATCTTCCTCATCATGGCACCACGGTGATTTCCCCACAATTTTGGGCTTTTTCTGAAGCCATACAGGGCCTTCGTTGGCCTCCACAGCGTGCCATCCTCCACCAACTTCATCCTCATCAAGAGGTGGGGAGGCTTGACCAACACATCCACGTCATCCCATGGTGTGTTCAAGAATGCCGTGCGGATGTCGAACGTGACACCATCCCATTGGTTCTCTCAGGCCAACTTCATCATGATCCTCAGAGACATTGCATCGCCAGCGGAGGGGTACAACTCATCCTGGGCATCTTTTGCGGTGAAGTTTCCGCAAGCCACTATTCTGGTTTTTCTTCTTTCCTCCTTCTGGAGCTGGCTTCACCACCGTCACCAGCTTTCCTGGAACCACCTCCAGCTTCCTGCCTTGTGCGTGGGCTGCTCTGAACATCCTTTCCACCTCCTCTTTTGGTATGGCTTCCAAGGCCAGCTTGTCCTCTATCAGGGACTTCAGCTCTTCTTCAATTGGCTCCAAATCCTTCATGACCTCCCCCAGGCCGACGATCCTTGTCTTCAGGACGTCTTCGCTGGTGCCAGTCTCCCTCTTCCTCTTGATCTCCTTCCTTGGCCATCATCTTCGCCATCTCTGGCCGTGTCTTCATCCTCAGTCTTCTTCCCTCCTCCAGTCGGTCTGGCATCTCTGTCATCACTGCCAGCCACGAATGGTCGGTCACGGGATTCCACACATCTCTGATGCAGAACCGGGCCACGATGGTTTTTCCATCCTCCTGCTTAACCCAGTGACCATGGCTCTCCCAGCAAGGAATGATGTATCTCACCCGGTCCATCGTCGGGAGGAAGCTTCAGGCCCAATCTCGCCATCCTCAACTGCTCATCGCAGTGGCGTGCTGCTAGGGGCCATTGGTCTTGAGACCATCCTGCTTGGTGCAGCAATCTCCCAGCAATCTCCTCATGTGATTCTTTCACCTGCTGCACTGCATTCTCAGCTCTGCCATTGGTTTGAGGGTCACTCACACCCGTGAAAATCTGGATGTAGCCCTTGTTCTTCATTCACCTCGCCATCTCTGCTGACGTAAACTCCTTGCCGTTTTCTGAGTGGATCTGGGAAACTTCAAAACCGTCAGTCCTGAGCTTGAGTATCATGTCGATGACTCCTCGGAGGATAACTCCACCCGCCTTCGAGGGTAATAGAGTGACCATCCTGAAGACTTTAATCTCAAAGTTTTCTGCCGATCCACCTCCTCCTGTGCCGCTTCATGGGGCTCCTGGGGTCTGATGGCTTTCTCCTCATCTTGGGGCTCCTCAGGGTTGCCAGGGGGCTGTTGGAGATCCACCTCCATGTCCTTTTTCTCGGCCTCATCATCAGCTTCTTCCTCGCTGTCATCGATCCTCAGCTTTTCGATGGCGTCTTCTTCCTCTGGTGACAACTTGTCATCCTTCTTGTCATCCAGAGGGCATTCTTTTGGTGCCAACCATGTATACGCACCAATTAACAAAACTTCATCTTGTCGCCCATCAAGTCCTCACCTGGGACCAATGGGCCAGATGTGTCAACCGACAGGACTCCCGCTCTTGGGAATTGACCTTTCTTGGCATTCAACCGTCGGTGTGGGGCTGACTTGGCACCCACTTGTTGACACACCATGCATTTACGCCTGAATGGCACATGACCGTGCTTGACGTGCTGCTCCCAAGACATGGGTCGAAGCTGGACATTCTTGTCCTGACACTTCATCACTATTTCTTTGGCCAGCTCTTTCATCAGCCCTGGAACCCATCGGCGCAGGCTCTTGTAGTCTTGGACCCTTTCTTGGGATCTTCCTTTGGCTTCGGGGTTCCTTTCCCCTGGAACTTGAATCTCAACGTTCCCTCCCACCGTGGTCGGCTTCACACAGCCTTTNTCTTGGGATCTTCCTTTGGCTTCGGGGTTCCTTTCCCCTGGAACTTGAATCTCAACGTTCCCTCCCACCGTGGTCGGCTTCACACAGCCTTTGCCTCCACCCTCCCCCCTCCAGTCACCTTGGTTGAACGTGACCTCCTGAAGGTTATATATATTTTCCTTCAGGGTCTTCCATTGAGCGGTCCAACAGAAAGAGACCGTCTGTGGGAGGTACTCAGAGCTTGGGGCTGCTCCAACGCCAGCAGGATCTTCTTCCAACCTTCATCTTTGGAGTCCTTCTTGACCCCTTCTTCATCTTGTGCCTTGCTGGTGTGGACTGCCAGGACATACAGCATCAGCGTCCTGAACATCATCACGTCGTCCTGCCACACCTTCATCTTCTCATCTCTTCGCAGGTCTCTCCTGCCGAACTCCTCTCCGCCCCATTCTCTGAGCGGNCGTCCTGAACATCATCACGTCGTCCTGCCACACCTTCATCTTCTCATCTCTTCGCAGGTCTCTCCTGCCGAACTCCTCTCCGCCCCATTCTCTGAGCGGTCTTGGCCCATGACACTCTGGTCTCATCCTGTAGTTTCTGAGCACTGAACGAGTGCGGCAATTGGGGCCAGCTAAGATGCCCTTCAGCTTGGCATCAAACGCCATTCTCAAAAGAGTGGCTTCATCATGTCACGCCCCTCACCTCTCTTCACATCCAGCTCGATCGGAGTCTGAAAGTCTCCTCCTGCACCCTTCACTGCTTGACTCAGGGTGTATCCTTCATCCTCCCCCGCGAATAGGTGAATTGTCGCTCCTTCTTTCTGGATCTTCCGCCTTCTCCTGCGGTTCATCCCTGGAAGGGCTGTGAGGTCTTTTGATGGCATCACCACCAGCTCTCTTTTGACATTTTGTGGCAGGTCTTTGAAGACCGGATAAACCTCCACCAGCTTCCTCAGCCAGGATTCCTCATCCTCCTCTTTCGTTTTCACCTTCTTCATCTTGCCGGCCCTCTCTTCCAACTTCTGGATGATGTCGAGAGCGACCTCTCTTGGGATAGGAGGTCAACCCCCTTTCTGGGTTGTGGCCAGCCGTCCCTTCTCCGGATGCACCACCTCGAGGCCTTCCTCACTCCATCCCACTGAACAACCCAGTTGGTTGACCAATTTTCCCAGGGGGACAATCGGCTCTGTCTCCTCATGCTGATTGATCATCGTTCCCCACTGGTTCATCCTCAGTGTGGCGTCTCTGTCACAGGCCAGGGTCACCTTGACCTCTGCCATGTCCTTCAAAGACTCTCCTCGTCGCCTCCCTCTCAAGGCGTGTGTTGCGCCTGAGTCCAGCAGGCCATAGTCACCGGCTTCTGCATAAACCTTGGCAATCCTGAAGACCTTCAGGGTCTTGAGTTTATCCAGCTGCTTTTGCAATTTCTGCAGCCGGACCTCCTTCCCTTCGTCCTCCTCAATCTTCTTTCCTTGTTGAATGGTCTTCAACATCTTGTTGGCCTCTTCTAACAGCCCCTTCATGGCTTGGCTGTCATCTTCATCCTTGCTGTGCTTTGTTGTTGGTGTTGGATGGCTGTTGCATCAGTGTCATCCTTCTTGGCTGCCCTCATGGCTGCCTTTGTGCCCTGCTCAGTGGGCTTGCCCGCTTTGTCGGGACTGGCCTCCTTCGACCTGTCGCACTGTGGTGCATAGTGCTTCGTTGATCTTCATGTCCAACGTCTTCTGCGGTCATCTTTCTTATCCTCAATGACATGGGACCAACTGCAGCTTTTGCCCTTACGGCAGCCATCTTCCCTGGCAAAGAATCTGCAGGGGCCTTCTCACCTCGCCCTGCTTTCCCCTCGCCCTTCCCTCCTGATCCTCCACCATCTTCCAACTTCTTCAACTTCACTTCACCTGCTGCTGGCTTCTCTTCTTTCTTCTTCCTGTCCTGGTGAGCGATCTGCTCCACCTCGGCTAGCAGGTGATTGGCGACGGTCATGACACTGGCCTCTGTTGGCGTTGTGTCAATTTGGAGGGAGCTCTTGGCGAGCTGGATTCTGAAGGCCAGGTCTGCGTTGTCTCGTAAGATCTTCTTCATCAGCCTTCCCAGGCCTTTCATTTGTAGGGTGGCAGCTGGCCTCACCACACCTACTTCGCCAGCTCGTCGGTGCCAGCGCAGCCATCTCCTCAGTCCCCCAACAGCTTGCTGAAGCCCTTGTGCCTCTTCGGGGCTTTCCAGATGGTTCACCTTCTCCAGCGGCGTTTTCTCCTGATGCAGGGCATACCACTTCTTGGCCGCTTGCACCATGCCATCCCACCACTGCTGAGACCCATCTGACAGGTCTCCCATCGCTGGTTCACTGGTGAGGAACCAGTCTGTCAAATCCAACGGCGCCGTCTCAGCTCTCCACTCCGGCAACCGTGGAAGCTCACTGACTGAGCTCTTCACCAGCTCCACATCCTTGTGCTTCTTGACATCTAGGATCTGGGACTGCATCATCTGCATCCCTTCCATCAACTTCATCATCCCCTGCATCATCGCTGCTGTCTGGGGATCTTGTGTGCTGCTGCTTGCTCTGTGGGGGTCTTCAGCCTCCTTGGTGGGCTTTGGGGGTCTGGCAGCCCTCCTGGCCATTTGGTGTGCGGCCCTCCTGCCATCTCCTGGCTTACCCACACTCTCATGGGTCTCCTTTGCTCCTTGGCCCTAAATTGAACTCCTTGCTCCTGTGGAGGCTTCTCCGGGCTGCTCCTTGGGGTCTGCCATTCCTCCTTCAGCTCCTTGGAGTCTTCACCACCTCCAGCTGAGTCCCAAGGAACTCTCCTCCTCGGTGCTTCGTCTTGGCCGAGTCTTCGTCTTCTAACGATGTCGACGTTTTGGATGGCAATCTTGACATTGCAAGCCCAACCGCAAGCCGATTGAGCATGACAGTTTCAGCGCCTTAGTGCCGAAGCCCAAGCATGTGGTCAGCCCTCTGACATGGCCGAGTTCATTGCCCGGTTTTGGGCTTGCCTGCTTCAACCAGAGCTACCTCTACGGGATCTTTTGGATGAGAAATCAAGCTTGCAACCATGCCTCATCACTGATGCGAAAGCTTTGTTTGATTCCCACCACAAGGGAAAGCCTTGCAGGAGCTTCTTCAGTGGACAAGCGCACCAGCCTGGAAATCCGTGTGGCGAAGGAGCAACTTGCTTTGTTTGGTGGAATTCTGCAATGGGTTAGCTCCGAGAAACAGTATGCGGACGGCTGACGAAGATGCAGACCCGAACTTTGCCGGGCGCATCCGATTTCACAAAATGAAGCTGGTGTGGGATCCTCAATATGTCAGTGCAAAGAAGAAAATTCCTGCTGAGCGAGACGCCCGTAGAACAGAGCTTGCAGAGCCGAAGAAGCAGAAGAAATCAAAACCACTTTCATCACCATCCATATCAACTTCACAGCCTACAGCAACTGAACTTCCACTCCATCCCAACTTGTTTGAAGAGTGCGATGAGGCTGAGTTTGAGCGCCTTGACGACGAGCGCTATGCGGCCGATGAGCTCTATGAGCCTGTGGAGGCCTATGCTGGAAACATACAGATGCCAAGACCATTGCGTATATCCTGACGCTTTGCTCTACAATGCCAGCTGTCTCCGCGATGCATGGACCATTGGACCATGAACATGGACGACGGGGAATTTGCTTCTTTTGGATCACCTTGATCCTGAGCTACGCCCTGGGTCGACGCCGTGGCATCAGAGTTCAACGAGCTCGCCAAGCTGACATTGTTGACGAGGCCTTCACGCATCTTGACAGGCTGCAGCAAAGCAATGAGCGGCATGAAGTCCAGGCTCAGATGATGCGAGATGAGATAAACGCAATGCGAAAAGATTTACAAGGACTCGAGCACGAGTGCCGATCAGCAAATGTGATGGCAATCATGATGAGCTACCAGATCAACCAGATCCATTTCATGACCGGAAGGATTGATCGCTTGAGAAGTTCGATTGCAAACCATCAGATGCCGTGCCCTCTTGGTGATAACATTTTAGTGCAGGAGAACCTGGACGGCGCTGATTGGTATCTTGACCCTGATTGCCCCATTCTTCAACTGAATCGAACTCCGATTTATGAGTTGAACCACTGCCAGCATTGCGCTCCTCGCGATATGAACATGGTGCAGGATCGAGCATTCACTGGGCGCTGACTGAGAGACCATAGCAGTTGCCATGTATTTCAAATTTTTTGTTTCCCAGATCTAAGATTTGGAAGTGCATCTGCATGTGACCGGAGTTTCATCATTACTCCCCCGTATCATTTGCATGCAATCGAAGCCACCTTGCAGGAACATGTGACATCTTTTCCTGCCAGGTATCCTTTACCACCGTCGCCTACCTGGCCCAAATGCCCGATGCCAGGTGGGTAGGAAATCAACCGAGCCATATGCTGCCGACAAGGTGCGGGACCTTGTGAGCCGTTACACCATCCTGTGGAAACTTCGAGGGTTCCAACCTAACTTTCTGCGCTGTTTGCATCTCTAGAAGCTACACCACGCTTTACACAAGGACTTTGGCACAATTACGCGGCCCTCAAGTTCCTGCTGCGCCTCTCTGCCACGGCTAAATTTGGCGTAGGGAACGACTACTAAGGATTGGATTGATACTAAGGGTGAATAGCGCATCGGCGCTGGTTTAGGCCTTTCTCTCTCCTCTTCAGTGTGGGCATTTCATTTATTTGCTGGCTCTACTTTCCTTGCTTCCTGATGGCCACTCTTGTATAAAACTGTGAGTTTGTCTGATTGCTCATCTAGATTAACGGTCTCAAATTGACTTCTGGCCCGATGCCTCATTCTCAACTGTCCTGGGTTTGGGGGGCCCTATGTGCAGCTTTTCTTGGCTTGCGCGTGCCTCTTTTTTGTTGGCTAGAAAACGCTTCCCGCCACACTCGGATATTGACAACCGCTTGCTGCCTTTACGGTTAGGAGATCCCAGACAAATTCTATTGAAATTCGGTGCTCACAAGCGGGGGCCGCCAGCCGCTGACCGGGAGACCACAGCTTCCTTATTCAGCGGCCTGACGCATCGCCTGTCGGAGATCAGACGATCCGGTTTAGGTGAAAACTTGCATGGCGAATCCTCAAGTGAACCCAGTGCGTCAGGGGCATGATTTCTTGTCTGGACGTTTGCCTGCCTTGACAGCACTTGGGAAAATTCACCCTAGTCCCGATGCTACTCAGCCCCTGCAAAGGGTGCCTGTTAGCGCATTTTGTTCGTCGCTGTTCCCACAGCGTGACTCTTCTGGTAGTTATTTGTTCCAGTGGCGTGCGCTGCTGACGTGCAACCCGTATAGGTGCTTGGGTTGTATGTCGCATGAGACAAACACATTCTACACACTCCACCCTAGACCCTACACTTTACATCCCACACTCCAGACTTCACACTCTACGCTCTACACTTTCCACTTCAAACTTTACAACGCACACCACTCTACGCGCTTCACACCCTACGCGCTTCACACCCTACACTTCACACTCTGCACTCTACACTCTGCACTTTGCGCACGCTCTGCATTCCAAACTCTTGACGCCGCACTCTCTGCATTGCGCTCACTTCAGACTCCACATCCTCTACGCTCTGCTCTCTTCACAACTCTACATTCCGCAATCCGCACTCCACACTCCACATTCCAAATTGTACACTCCACACTCTAGACTTTACACTGTGCACTCTAAACTTCACAGTCCACACTTTACACTTGACACATGTAACACCCGCTCTACACTCCACACTCTACACAAAGGCAACATTCCCAAATCTACACTCTACACTCTACAGTCTACACTCACCACCCCATGCACTCCACACATGGTATGCATAGCAACATTCTACATAGACCTTCCAAAAATGACACGCGTTGCAACGTTGGCCACAGGCACGGAATTTGGGCCGCGATTAGCAACCCTGCAAGCACCAAGTTCCATGTCTGCCGCACAAAAGCTACATTTCACATCTTCCCAGCCATATAGGCGCAGAATGTGGGACACGCTTAGAGCCCCGCAACACGCTCACGCGTGAAAAGCAACACTTCACATCTTCTGAATTGTCCAACTAGACGACGGATGGCCCGAGAGCGAAAAGAGGCATAGTGAAAGATGTAAGTCAGAAGATGATATAGCATGAAACATAGAGACAAAAATATATGAANNGAATGTATAAGATGTGAAGATGTGTGAGGAGATGAAGATGTGAGGAGGAGAAAAAAGATATTGAGAATGTGAAGAGGTGAGGATGTGAAGAGATGAAGATGTGAGGATGCGAAGATTTGAAGATATGAAGATGTAAGGAGGAAAGCATG